>VZTG01001085.1:113258-348952 GCA_013397845.1 Melanocharis versteri
CGGGATCCCCCGGGCAGGACGGGACCTGCGGCGCCGGATGGAGACGGGCGGGGCCGCACGGTGCCCCGCTCAGGGCGGAGAGGACTTGGGCAAATGCTCAGGGGTTTTCCGGGCGGCCGTTTAGTATGGAAAGTGCTTTTAACAAAAAAACCCAACAAAACAAAACACCCCCAAACAGACAAACAAAAAAACCAAACCAACAAAAGAAACCCCCAAGCTAGGAAGCTTATTCTTAATTTTTAACCGGAACACGAGTTTTTCAGTGGCTCACAGCTGTGCGCGCACAGCAGAAAGGCAGAGCCTGCTCCTCTGGTCTCGCGGGGACCGGCGGCTCTGTCGCGCACACGGGGCACATCCGCTCTCCGCACTCGGGAGAAGTTTCCACGCTGCTGTTCAACTAAAGGTATCTTCCTTCAGTGTCGCCGAGGAACATTTTTTCAAGGTGAAAGAAAGGGCTTTGGTTTTAATTCCGAGGTTTTGAGTGATGCTTAGAAATCAGCCCAAAATGCACTGTGATATAATTTGAGCATTCAACGGTAAGATGATTTTTAAAAAGTGAAAGTTGCCGTGCCAGAGTTGCAATTGTGTAACGACTTTGCATCAAGTAAGGTTATGAAACAGTATCAAGCATTAAGTCAGAGCAGCTCAGTAAAAGAGACTGTAAGTACAGCTTGGGAGAAGGAAAATGTGTCACAATAGCAAGAAATTATGTTGACTTTTTATTTGGGCCAATTTGAAAGGATCATGCTGCACCGGTTTTTCGCACTTTTCTATTCTCTGTGCTATTTTGTAAGATGGGTTCTTCCATTTGTGTCAGCCTCCAGGTAAAATATCCAGAAGTGAGCTTCTCGAGTTAGCTGAAATATATGGGCAGTAACATAGGAGATATATGACATATATGTGACCATATGCCAGCTCGTGCCTGCCGCCACCTGTAACATAAGTATCAACGAGAAGAGATTGAGCAGTAAATGGCAAATTCTCCCAGAAAAGATCTTGCTCCAGTATGCATTTCCGTTCCCTGTATGTGAATGAATCATAGATTTATTAGTGCTCTGCCACTTTGAAAGAAGTGTAACCTGGGCAGTGTGATTTTTTTGTTTCCACCTGTACACCTTGCATTAGTCTTCAATAAATACCATCGTTTTGTTTTTAATTCTAAATAGCTGTTATAAACATGTATTATACACTTGTTAGACATTTATATTCTATAACATTTATTGTTTGAAGTGCCTCTATTACTTGAGATTAGATAGCAAAGATAAGCCTGCTTTTTTTTTTTTCTTGTGATAGCTGTATTCTTTGTCATAGACTGTAACATAAATTTGATTTTAGTGTTGCAGCTTCCCAGGAATTAAAACCACAACACACATAAATAGTTTATAAGTATGTTATAATTAATTTTTCAGACAGCTGTCTTTGGAAGAAGTCTTCTTCCTGGGGAAAATTTGAATGCTGCCTCTCAGACCAGGGCAGAGCCTTATCTGCCCTCATAAAAATGTATGGTAGAGGATGAGGGAGAGTATCTGTCTTGGGAACCCCCCTTCCATGGTATGGTCCCAGCTTTGTCAGTCCGTCTCCAAACACTGGGCACTGGGAACCTCGGGGCTGTGAGAGTGATTTAGCCCTACTGGGAGATTTTCCTTTGTGTTTTTAATGCGGTTTTTAAGCCCCATGTACTTGGGTAGCCAGCCCTACGCTGCACAAGAATGGAAGTAGTCAGAAGTTTTATCAGCACAGGGGTATAAGAAGATGGGATGAAAGCAGTTCTCCTTTCCTACCTTCCTTCTCCTTCCTGCTGACAGAGTGCCCCAAGGAGGGAAAGGCACCTGTCTTTCAGAGACCTCCTCAAGGCAAAGAAGGGTTTTAGTTCATTTTTCATCAGGCTGAAGCAACCCAGCTGCTCTGTCATGATATATCGAATCCCACCTACAGAGCATCCCATCCCTTTCTTTGGGTGCAGAGTTTTTTCCAGAAAGAAGACACAGAAAGCTTCTGTTAGTTTTTTCTTCATGTTATGCCACCAAAGAAAAACAACCGAGAGAAGCCCATGAGGCAGCAGGTTTAACTACTGGGGTTTTTTTTCCCTTTATTTCTCCTTTTACTTTATGTAGCTGGAACCAACATTGGGTAAGTCAGATGTTTTGAATACCTAGAAAAATTATTCTAACATGTATGTAAAGCAAAGTGGCCTAGTGCAGCCCTCACTGCACTGCTGGAACTGCCTGAAGTCACATTAGGGCTAAGCAGAAAAGAGGCAGCATGATGAAGAATATGTTGCAGGGCAGAGACAACAAGTGGAAAAGAAGTAAACAAGTTAAGTGTGTGTGAGAAGAAAGTATTTCCAACCTTGGTGGTTCTTAGAGGCAGATATCTGCTGGGTACGCTGCAGGTATCATCCACAGACATCCAGCATTCTTCAGGATGGAAACGAGGGTGCAAGAATATTGTGCAACTCGCCCTGGAGCTGGGATATGATTGAGAAAGTAGTTATTATTTCTGGGTTGAGTAATACTGCTGCAGCCAGTGGAGCTGTGTTAGCAAGTCTGTGGTATGTAAGTTCTCACAGATTCATTTCAGATCATCAGCTCTACCCTTAGAGGAAGGCAGGGCTGATGAACCTCTGTGGTTACATTACTTTTAGAAAATGTACAGGGTGTTCTGTAAACATTGCACACCTCTTGTACTGCACAGGTAAACAAGGACTGCAGCACTGGCCAATGCACCGACTCTCCAGTGCATCCTTACGTTTTACTCATTCCCTTGCTGAAGACCTACATCAGATAACCAAAGACACTCAGACATGGCTTCTTCCATGCTGTTTTCTGAGTTACCCACGCTTTTTATGGAAAATTGATACTAGTATTTAATTTCTTGGGAATGAAAACACAGGAACTCCCACTGCTGATGGACAGCTGTGGTCTTGCTGCCAGCACATCTTGCTGCATGATTTTGTCCCTCTGTCTTGCAAGGAGAAAGAGTATTTTGCTATGCTTGGGAAATCCCGAGAGATACTATTTGAAAATACATCACATAATTAATTAGTAGTAAGAGTAGTTAAAAGACTGGGACACCAACATTCAATTCCAGCCAGTATATTCAATCTCTTAATTTCAATTTCCTCCCCTTTGCTGTGCATGAGTGGCTTCACTTCTCTCGCTTCTTTGCTTTGTGCCTTCCCTGTTTCTATTTGCGTGCCTGGTTTTCTTTCTCTTAGGAATTATTTCAGTGTTCTTCCTCCAACATGCATGGGTACATCATTTATTCACTAATGACTGCAACAGAGCACTGTTGTTTCAACTTTATAGTATTTAGCACTTACAGCATACAGAACACTTTCAGACTTTCTTCCCTGGGGGGAAGCTGACAGAACTCCTGACAAAGTCCAGTTGCTGAACGCTGCAAGGAGACCACCCTTATATTGTTAACATCCAAATAAAGCATAAAGTCCTTTGGGTTCTTGCTTATCACTTTTGAAAAAATAGTATTTGGCAGCCACGATGGAGTTGCACGTATCACAGCATGTGTAGAGATCTAAGCCTGGCCTCTCTGTAGGCAAAACAAAAGGGTTAAAAATTAGTGAGATCTTATTAACTTTCAATTTCTAACTTAACCTTTGGGAATTACTCATCTGAAGGCAGCCAAAGAGAATCATTGTGCTTGGAGCTCTTGTTCCCATCACACCTTGTTGCTCCTGCACATGGCAATTGCTTCACATCCCAGTAAAAGCAGAGCTGCTCATGCTGTCAGTAGGGATGACAAGTAGTGCACACGGCAGCTGACAGCCTGCTTCCTCAGGGAATAACAGCACAGATCTAAGTGCAGGAGAACAGGGGAACTCCTCTGCTCCATTTAAGATGCTTCCTCATAAGTAGAATCCACTAGGCAGGAAGTATGGCAGCAATGAACCCTGCAGATTTTCCCTCCCTCCCTTGTCTGTCCTCCACCCAAGACCTAATCCTATCACAGCAGAGTACCACATCATTCTCCCCTTTCTCCTTCTCCCCAGCCTCAGTTCTGAATTCTTCCCTGCTTAGTTTTTTTCACCCATTCAGTCTTTGATTCTGTTTTTGACCTTGACTTGTATCTCTTTGATGGCTTTGTCTGCTGCCTTTTTTGTGTGTGTTTCTATTTATTGCCAACTTCCCGCAAGCCCACAGCTCAGGCCTACCTGCCTTTTCTTGTTTACCCCTCTCAACCTTTCTCATCCTGTGTGCCTTACCAGTCCCTCCATGCTCAGTTTGCCTTCAAAATGCTGCTCTGCTTCTATCATCAGGATTTCTCTCGATCCCATGCAAACTGTATTGTCGTCCCAGCCACTGAAATCTCACATTAAATCTGTGTGGCTGTGTGGGCAGATCTCTGAGTGCAGGGACAAAAACCATAATGCGAGACCTTGCTGCCCCAGCTTCCCTCGATCTCCAAACAGAAATTCACCGGGTCAGAGCTGTAACGATGAAACTGTGTCATTTGTGCCATTTCCTATCAGTTTAAGCACATCTGTCACAAGTAGGATTTCCTCTTCTCCACTCCCTGCCTCCTCATCCCAGCAGTCATGACTATAGCAATACAAGCTTTGAAATCCAGGGAAAGACAACAGCCAAGACAATATGAATATGGCACTTTTTCTGACAAGCCTCTGAAATGCTCATTTATCTAAAACTTTATTTTCTCTCCTGGGCCTTCTGCAGTTGCTCTTTCCCCACTGCTGCAATCTCTCATAACATAATTTCTCTCCTGCACAACAGATGAACAGGAATTGGGTGTATCTGCCTTCTGTATATTTGAAAAAATATCTTTCAGTTCTGCCTTTTTTTTATTGTAGCTCTAATGTTTACATTTCAGTAAACTAAGCACAGCTCTTCTGTAGCATTTGGCTTTTGGCCAGAAAATCTGCAATGAAACTTTTTCCTCCCTCCTTGCTTGCTGGTTTTCCTGCTGCCTGTACCCTAACTAAAGCAGCATGGCCTAGGAGAACAAGACATTACTTAGCCCTGCTTCTGTAGGCAAATTCAATGGGCTTGGCAGCTACAATTGCTGCAACTGATTGAATGCTTCATGAAGGAGCCAAAGGTGGACTCCCCATGTGTGTATCCAGATCACCTTCCTTGTTTAGCAAACCATCCTTTAAGTACTTACCTTCTCATTGTCCTCCCTGGTGTTTGTTTTCCAAGGCAGCTCCTCAAGTGTCTGCTACTGATTCACATCCCTCTGACTCCCACTGAGCATCCTGCAGACAAGATATCACATTATTTTGCTTGAGCACAGGAGAGCTCATGCTCTTTTCTTCCTTGGCTCTGCCATTTCATTGAGGGAGTGGATTTTTTTGGTGAATACAGAAATACACACTTCTTACTGCACTTATTTATTTTCCAAGTGCAGTTCATAGAGTATCAGACTGCTTTATTCCTCTGGCATACTTATGGATGAGGATATTTCTGTAGGTAAAATTCAGTAATCTTCATGCATCAGCTGAGAGGGAAGTAAAGGCCCCACTTCCCACTGGCTCCCCCCTCCCCAGGGACAGATTCCTTTACAAGTGTGTCGGTACAAGATCCATTAATTTCAGCTGCAATCTCTCTCAGTGACAAGACTAGGCTGTAGATCAGATCTGACATGCCTATTTTAAAAATCTGTTAAAAATGGAAACTTTTGCAGTTGCATTTTAAAACTTCTCTGCCAATCAATGTTTGGTTTTGTTTCAGGTTCACTGTCTCAATGGAAGTGGTACCAGCCTGGGCCCCAGCAGTAGGTTTCACACTCCTGCCCCATGCAGGAGCATTTTTAGGAAGCAATATAACCAAAAGGGAAATCCCAGTATGGTATGAAACTCTACAGAAGCCATCCTGGTGTCCACCTAACTGGGTGTTTGCTCCTGTTTGGGGAACCCTCTATACATCTATGGGGTATGTTTTTCACATTGTATTAAGGCGCTTACCTGATCTCAAAGTTGCTTTTGGTATAATGCTGGACCAGAGGAGTCCTGGTACCACTGTGCTCCTGTGGCTGTATGTTTGTAAGAAACTGTGTCAAGCTGTCTCTTTAACAGGTAAAAACATGTTTCGGGAGTTTTGTGTGGGTTTGATAGGACATTTTGTATGCAGAAGTATCCACATCAAAAGCAGGAGCTCAAAAAGCTGCCAGTAATTTGCTTTCCTCATTCATTCTGAGGAGAAGACCTGCCAAACTGGAAACAGTGGAGGAAAGCAGCACTGGGATTTCTTCTAAGTATGTCCTTCAGTAGTTTTAGGAAAATTAAAAAAAAAGGGGTGGGGGAAATTAGGATAGAACTGTTCTAACAGAGCTCAGTAATGCAATGGATGAAACTGAATGCTAGATTGGCACTCCCACGTTCTCTCATTTTGGTTTCATTTTCTTTCCAGAAAAGCTTTGTAATTTTTATAGCCTCATGTCCTGTCCCTCCCCCATCAGTATTCTCTTTTCTTTCTCCTCTTATAGGCTGTACTTTTTAACTTATGTGGAATACTTGTGTATTTGAAGAGTTAGCATTTGAATGAGATCATTACTGGCCTATGAATAAAAACATACCTTTTATCAAGGAGAAAAGAGCTCGGTGGCTTTCCCAACTTCATTCACATTGACTGCACAATCTGTAACCCTGTGTCTGGATTCCTCATCACAAATCTGGGTAGCAGGTTAAACATCTTAAAAAAGCCCAAATTGTGGCAGCTTATCAGTTATTTTGGTAATAGCAGAATCAGTGTATCCTAAGGTGGATGGTCTTGGTTACGTATTATACACCCAGCCCAGTGAGAAGATCACACTTAGTACCAGACTTTTCTTCTCTAATCATGCACACACATTCCTTGAATGATCAAGACATTTCATTCCTTCAGACTCTTGAATATATGGAAAGCAACAAATAACTAACAGCAAGATTTAAGAAGCTTACCTGCCTTTCTTGATACTTAGCTTCTTAGATTTGTACATCACGATCTTGGTCTGAAGTTGAAATCAGGTGTATGAACAAGTTCAAGTCCACGCTGTGCTTTGGAAATCACTTAGGAAACTGTAGTTTCTAATTCTTACTCTGCCCCAACTTTCTTTTGTTTTCATTATTCTCTGCAGACAAACTGCCAAAATAGCAAAGCTGCATTGTTCAGTCCCTGTGAAAGTAATGAAAGTGACTAAAGAGTTCCTCCTGCTCCCCATACTCAACTGTGCTTTGGGATCCCACTCAATGCCATTAATTTCATCCACTTAAAAACTGGAGTTTGATTTATTTTTTTTTTTAAATCTGTAAAGCACCACGTCCCAGTACCAAAACGAAGTTTCTTCACTATTTGCATCTTAGACTTGTTTCCATTTCAACATGGCATTCTTTTTTAAGACTGAAATGCAGTAGGTTATCTGCTTCTATGCACTTAGAAGTGAGAACTCTGGCATGATGGGGAATTTTTCTCTCTCCATGTTGTTATCCACAGCAGCTGGTCAAGCTTGTGCTGTCAGTTACTCCGCCAAGTAGTGCCTGGATATCTAAATATTCCAAATTAATCTAGACCCTCGCACTGAAGTTATTTCATTTGATCAAGAATGTGTGGTAGCTTTAAGCAGTGTAGTGAATGACACTTCCCCTTTCCTTTCTGCAGATACGGCTCCTACCTGGTGTGGAAGGAACTGGGGGGCTTCAACGAAAAGGCAGTGGTTCCTCTGGGTCTGTATGCAGGCAACCTGGCATTAAACTGGGCATGGACTCCACTATTTTTTGGAGCTCACAAAATGGGATGGGTAAGTAGAAAACTAAGTTTCTGAATCAAAGGCTCCTACTCTTATTTACAAGGTATTGGCATGAAAGGTTTGTGTCATAATCTTTTCTCCCTGAAAATGGGTCTGAATACAGAATATGGCTTGCATAAATTTTCTAAAATTCTCTTTAATGCATGCCAGCAGCCACCTGAGAGTATTTACAGATCTAGACCATCCTTAAATTGACAGATTTCAAGTAGCTCTTTCTGCCAGCCTTTGGTAAGAGCTTTGTGTGTCTAGAAAACAAACATTTATGCCTTACTGCAATTCCTAGGTCTCTCTGGCAAACGGCAGTGATAAGCAGCTTATTACAACATTATTCAGGTGATCAACACCCCTTTTAGAAAAGACTCATTTTCCACAGTTCTCTGAAGAGAAACAGCTTGTCTCAAAAATAAGAATTGGTAAAAAAATTAAAATATTTGCTGTTTCTCTCTCTGAACATGCAATGCTGTAACAGGGAAAGACTCTGCAATCCATCACAGATTCGTTCACACCTCATCTATTCAGGTGACATGAACAAACTGGACAAGTCTGCTTGCTCCAAGTCACTCTGGGAAGCGTCTCACTGCTCACTAAAGAGGGTATGGGGGAGAGAGACTTCCCTCTCCCTCTCTGCTCCCAGCTGTAATGCCCTTTCTTGTACTTGTATTGTTTTATGACTCGAAGTGGTTTGTAACTGAGCAGAAATCTACCATATTCTTCTGCTGGCCGGTTTTCTGAGAAGGATTTAGCTCCCAGAGGGATAGAACAGGTGCCAGAGCTAGGTGGAAAGAGTGACACATGGACTGTGGAGTCAAGGAAATGCAACGAGTAAAAACAACACTAACCACCTTCTGTGTTTCAGGGGTTGGTGACTCTCCTGCTTACAACTGGTACAGCAACAGCTACCACTGCTTCCTGGTATAACATCAACAAAACAGCAGCTTATTTGATGGTTCCTTATTTAGCTTGGCTAAGCTTGGCTTCTGCACTCAATTATCGGATCTGGAAGGACAATCGCAACAAGAAAAAACATGAATAAGCAGTGTTCAGCCAAAACCATCTTTTTTCCACAATAATTTTTTATATCAAGTTATGGCCTTACTTTGTTTTTAGCTGAACTACTTCTACCATTACTTTGGTAATTACAAGTTGACAAAAAAAATACACCTTTATTAGGCAAGCCACAAAGGGGTGTATGCCTGACTGGGTTTTATAGCAAACTAAGAGAAAGTCTTGATTGGAAAGTGCTAAGTGCCATATTACAGCATTATATGTTACATGACAATGGCATTTTAACTGTTACCAGAAGAAAGCAGGAACTCAAACTTCCTTATGTTCAAAGGAAGAAATCCAGCCACACGCCAACACAGTTTCCAGAAAGGTGTTCCTAACAGCGACAGGCATGATTGTGGCCTGAATCTTTCACGTTTACCACGAGGCACAGTGCTTTTGTGCTATGATATGTCCCACTACAGCCACCAGGTATTTGTCTTCTGGTCACTGTACTCTGGAAACATTTAAGACAAGCTCTTTTTAACAATTTGTGCCTTCCCACTTTGAAGAACTGTATGTGCATTCAGCTAAATGCATTAAACTACATGTAAACTTACTAACCTTGTTCCTTGCTGGAATCGTTTTTAAATTGTTTTGAGCAGAAAACCACTGAAGGCAGCAGGATGCTACAGCCTCAAAGACAGCCCCTTCATCTCTTCTGCTCACCTTTGCAATGACCAAGACAAACCAGGAAGTTCAGAGCACCTGTAAAGAAACTGTGACAACTCAGTCACAACAGTTCTTTGATCAAATTTACGTAAGAAGTCCAAACCAGTTTGGGTTCCTCTGATCAGGAGGCCAGCACGGTGTGAGCATCACTTCTGGCTGTGCAGTCCCTCTCTCCCTTCTGCCCCACCTGCACAGTGACTGGATTTTCCCAAGTTATTTCTTCAGCCTATGCTCCAGTCAGTGGAACAAAGCTGGTTCCTGCAGACCAGCCTGAAATAGTCTCAAATATTCTTCTATATTCCTGATCACGAGGGATAATGCGCTGCATGTTTGCAAAGTTTGAAGCAAGGTTTAGAACACTTACACAATTTTATAACTGTACTTTCCTCTCAAGTATATCCTAATTGCTGCAAACTAACTTAATTAATTACTACCCATAGAATATATATCTGTCATGACAGAAAGCAGAATTTTTTGCAGCTTGCACATAAAATTGCTAAATTTCAGCCAAGTGACCCTGATTTGAGGAAAGATTAGGAATTATTCATTTCAAATGGACACCCCACTGCCAAGTAGTACCTCTCTCTTAGGCCCTAAACTTTGAAGTCCAAAGACTGTTTGGGTGGCTAGGAGAGTTTTCCAAAATCCCTTTCATCCCTTTAGGCTTCTGCATTTCTGTGCTGCTCCAGACATTGCCTCCTGCTCACTTCCTCAAAAACCTGGTTTCTTTAAGGGGCAGGCTAAAGATGACAGCCAGCAGTACAAGGTTCCTAAATGCTGTGGAGTTTGTTTCTCTCTTTTTAAATAAGAAAAATGGGAAGATCATAAAATATTTAGTCTCATTAACCCCACAGCTCATTGCACTGAAATACCCTATTATTATTATATTATTTCCCACCCACCAGAACTTTTTAGATCTTTGTATAGGAGGGATAGATAAGAAAGGGACATACAAACCCCAACGTATTTCAGTAAATTATAGTTTTAATGTTGACACAAGGGACTTGTGCAATATTTCCCAGCAAGCAAGCAATCAGGCTACCTGAAAAACAAGTCCTACTCTGAGGTCTCCAATATTCAATAAACAAGACACTTTGTCAACACACACCAATGATTTACAGAAAGAACAAAGCAAGACAAGGACAATGCAGACAAAGAGATTATCAATACACTATATGGTATATGCATATTCTTTTGGTACATTTCTTTCCCTGGTGATCAGTATAGGAAAACAGTTGCATCAGCAGCTCATAGAACTGAAATACAAATCCTGCTGTTAAGCGTATCTGAGAAGGAAATTGATAGAGTCATGTCTCCTGTGGTTAGACAATACGTGTCACATGGCAGTTGTCTGTTTCATCCAGAAACAGGGTGCTGAAGACATCATTAAAAAAGGTAGGGTGGTACTGGCAGGCTCTGTCACAGTCAGGATTAAAGTTCACCTCCAAGATCTGAGGCTGCATAATTCTTTTCCCTGTAAAGGCAAACACAAACACTGCTGCTTAATACAAGCTCTACAGAGATGCCAAACTTGTCGTTAATCCAGAATTTATATAAAATGATCGGGAAAAGCATTTTTATGACCTAAACTGGCAAGCTAGTAGGGTGTTTTTGTTTCAGTGGGTTGGGAGGGACAGAAGTATGTTCTACCATCATTATCCAGAGGACAATTATCCAACAGATTCTGCAGCCACTGTGCTAATTCAATGCCTCATCTGGAATGAGAATTTGCAGCCATTTAACAGGATCTCCCTGATACAGCTGTTTTGCTTGACGGTCTGAAACATCTTCCAGAAAACTCGGCTTCTCATTTCACATCTCAGTACAAACCCTGCTTTCTTAAACCTCCTAGGTATCTAGCAGTCCTGTTCCTTTAACTGCAGCCACCCCCATCTGCCACTTCATGTCACTCCTGAAGGAAGTCAGGAAGTTTAATTTTCTCTTACAAATTCATCAGTTCTGGATCAAATGCATTCTGTGCAGAGAAAACCAAAGGATTTTATTTCATGTCTGGTGCTGAGATTGTTCAGTGAGGAAACAACCTTCTGATGGGTAAGTAAACCCTACTCGGCTTTGCACAGGAGCAACGAACCTCTTTGTCCACAGGCTGCCCACAGCTTTACAGCATTGACACTGGCACCACCCCTCATCTTCAAAAGGCCAGGGACCTGTGCAGCTCATGTTCAGCCAGGCATGTAACGTGAGGTTGCTTCTTTTACTGCCGTAGTTTTCCTCAAGCTAGTAATGTCTGTAAGCTGCTTTGCTTCTCCCATTCAGGACATCTCTGGGACAGGTGAAAGAGCATCCAGTGTGGATGTAGCAAACCCACACTCAACCCCTTGCTCCACCTCATCTAAGCAGCAAAGGCTCCATTCTACATTGCCTGTTTCTCAATCATTTCCCTCCATGAAAGCAACTCAATCTCTACAGAACCAGTCCCTGCAGCAGTGGGCTTGGGGCGCTCACCCAACACACAACATCTAATTGCTCCTCAGGCAAACCTGGGCACAGGCAATCAACTTCTCCTGTGTCCCAGAGAAGCCAGTACCACAAGAAGAGAGTGTGCTCAGCTCTGTTCAAAGCTCCCCTGGCAGTCCTCTTTGTGTTGGTGCCTCTGCTACTCTTTTACCTCTACAAGAGACATGTGTCCGCGTTGGGCACATTTACAGAACATTTTTGAGCCTCTTAGTGGGACAACAAATTATTCAGTCTGTTTGGCAGATTTTGCTACCAGTCCTGCACAGCTGCCTGGAAGAAAGGCTTCAGGTAGTCAGCCATGCTGTGGCACTAACATGAAGCAGCCTCACTCACATGTTCTTGCAGAGAGACTTGGTAACAACTGAATATCAGGTAACAGCCCTGAGGACATCAATAGCACTGAAATGGTGAACGTGGTCCCTTCCCTGCTGTAATAAGTCACTGTACACTGAAGACACTGCTCCAAGCCTGGAAGCCACAGACAATCAGATGTCTCTAAGGTTTTTATAGAGAGCTGGGTGTTTCAGACATTTGTTTGGGGTTTTCTTTTTTTTTTGTGTGTGGTGGTTTGTTTGGGTTCTTTTGGTTCCCCCCCACCCCTGTTGCTTTGTTCTGTTTTTCTCCAAACAGAGAACAACAGCAGCAGGGAAGCAAGGATGCATCCCAGCAGTTGGCAGCTGCCCCATCATTCCTGTTAAGCAGCATGGCAGATGCCACCCCCCCAGATTTGCAACTTCAGGTGTCAGTGGGAGGCACAGAGCACACAGCTCACACTGCTTGAAAAACAGTGCAAGTTAAAGAGAAGAAACAGACTTCTGAAAAGGTCCACAAACATAAACAATTCAACATTCAAATAAAGGAGCTCCTCACCATCTCTGCTGGTGTCCCATTTAAGCATCAAGTCAATGGCATATATTGCTCTTGATGATGGATAATCACAGAGGCCAAGAGGGGCAGGTTTCGACGAAGCAACTTGGAACAATTCAGCAAATGCCTTAAAAATACTTGCCTAATAACAGAAAAAGGTCTCTGAATGAGGAGTGAGGTTCCATAAAAGCAACACACATATTTCTGATCACTTCATTCATACAGTGTTTTAAAGGGCTTGTATCAATTGCACTACACAGCAGATGAAAATCTGCACAGTATTGGCTTCCAAATGTGCATTTGGACCTAATGCCAACACAGAGAAAGGACTCAGCACCTGGCAATATCCATGGACTTTTCTGGGGAACCAATCAATACTATGGAAATCCTGAAAATACAGCATTATCATTAGAATTAACCCCCTTCTCAGGCATTATGGAAAGTATTACATTTATGTGTAGAGGAGGGGAAAAAGGAAACCCAGGAGAGTCCTGTGAAGACCAGCAGTACCACTGTGAAGTTCTGGCTTTTTTTCCTGCCTATTCAGTTGTATTCTAGCTTTGTTTTGTTCTGTTCTGCAATGAAAAATCTTCTACCCATTTATACCCCTAAGAATGGCAGGGGGGACATCTGAAAAACAGTCAGATATCCAATCTGAAAGTGAAATAAACCAGGAAGAACACACAGGTGTGAATTTTAGCATTGAGTTTATACTGCAGTGAACCATTCCCTCTGCAAATGAAAAGATGGTGTAACTTCCTATTTTTTGCACACAGTACTACTTTGGATAACCTACAGAATGTATTCTGACATCCCTCTTTCCACCCCTTGTAGTCTCTTCCAGACTATTTTAAACCCTGTCATATTCTGAGTGTCATTAATTGGATACAAGGGTCTAGTTAAAACCAATGTGAATTAATTTATGGAGATCAAGTCACAGTTGGATAATTTATGCATTTCTGAATAAATATGCACATAAAAAGGCTCAGCTATCATTCACTGTTTCTTCCAGCTCCTAATAAATATGGAAGAATGAAAGAATTCAGTTTTGTGCATGTTTCTGAATCAGCTCTTCACATTCAGCTTTTTCTTTCAAATATAAATCACAGGAAAAATTAAAATCAATGAGAAGGCCCTCATCTGCCTTCCTGAATGTTTCATGGAACTGTAGTATTTGGAGCTTCCTTTTTACAGTCAAAAGATGTCCTGCTATCAGAGAACCATCTGTGTTCTTGTGGAAAGTCATCTGTGCAAGAAGCAGGGACAGGGCTCTGGCAAGGCTGCTAACACAGAGAAGCTGGGGCAGCAGCAGGAAACTCTGCACTTGAGAGTAGTCAGGACTGGTTGTATTGCTAAGTCCAACATAAAGAATTATCACAGTGTAACCATGAAATAAAATTCTCAAATTATAAAATACAATTCTCTAACAACCAAGTATTTGAGGTCAAATTACACAAAGTTCTGAAGTAAAGGTTAACATATGATCTCCTTTGTGAAACGGATACACATGAAATATGTTTTATGAGGAAAAAAATCCTAACATCCCAACGCTTTTGGAAAAGCTGGTTTGCTGAGTAAAAAAACCCCAAGCAGATCATGAACATTTACATGAGAAAGATGAATTGCAGACTTACTTGTACCGTTGTCCAAGGATATTCAGGATACTGTTTTTCAAACAGAGGGATAAAGTCTTCACAGTGCACCTAAAACAGTTTAGTAACATCAAAGGCTGTCTTGGTTGGGAATGACAAGAGAATGGAACATCAAATATATCTGCCATTCACACAAATCCAAGCAAAGAACTAGGGAATTAAGACAGCTCCTGAATACCTTTCTTATTATAAAAGATCACCCTAAGACTTTGACAGTAACAAGCTGTTGTTGTTTATAATTCTTTTATTGTCTCATTCAGTGTGGGACCTATTCAGAAGGTAGGTTTGTATTACCTTAGATAATCACAGATGATTTGGAGAAAGAGGGGAAAGAGTCTAGGAAAGTATTTGCCTAGGACTTCTGGTACTTTGAACACCCTGTTTAAGTGGATGTGAAATAGGTTATTTGCTAATAGCCACAGAGCAGGCACCAGATGATTTTCTACCAACAGAGAGGTGAGGGAGTGTTTTGGGCTGTTTGCTTACCTGTTTTAATGTCACACCAGGAGCATAATTCATGACAGTGAAATGCTTCTCATAGTCATCCAAGTCATCGAGCGAAAACGCCCTAAGGAACAGAACAACTCCTCAGTTTCCAAGGCATAAATTCCAGCACGTGCACACTGCGAAGGGAGGTGAGCACCTGTTGGAGAAGCGCAGCCAGAAGACGTCGTAGCTGTAGAGCCGCAGGGGCCGGGCGGAGCGCAGCAGCACCACGTAGCGCACATCGAACTTCACCAGCCCCACGTCCTCGCGCTCAAACAGCACCGGCTCCTCGATGTATTTGCACACCACCTACAGCGGGGCACGCCAAACACAGCTCAGGTGAAATGCGAGTGTCACTGCACCTCGGCGACTCACGGTACCCCTGCCTGCATGTCAGCCTTTCCTCAGAAATGTGCACAAATACACAATGTTCCTTTTTGTCACACTCCGACAACAGGGTGTGGAAACAAGGAGGTCAGTATGTTCTCATTTTTAAAAATCACAGATTTCTAACTCTGGTGACCTTATTGTTTTGCAACAATTGTGAAGCAACTCTGTGTGTATTTCTGCACCCCAAAAAATACATGCAGTCCACACAGCACCAACAAATGGTGCTGAATTGAGCTCCAGTGCTCACACACTGTGAGGTACAGGTGGATGTGGCAGGCTCCCTGTAAAAAGCTCTGTGATTCATCTCTTGTTGGCAAACATGGTACTTTGTGCCACTGAGCAGAGCAATAACAATCAGCCAGGGGACAGAAGCAATAATGTTCCCAAACTGATGACCAATGCTAACTATAGCCAATGTGTTTGTCTGCCAGCTTGAGGATTGGCTTTACAGCAGCACCACGCTGGAGTATCCCTTATTGTCAGGGCAAGTTTTATTTTTTTCATAAGACAACATCAGACTCTGAGTTCATCACTGCAACAATTGGAGCTGACCAATTTGAAACTGAATCTATTCTAAACGGTATGCTTATGGCCAGCATATGAATTTTGAAGAAAATAAATTTCCTTTGTATTTTCAGACCTCCTTCTACGAAGCAGTTTTTTCAGCTCTTCCCTTTAAATCCTGTTCAAAGCTATGCTCTCTCACCTTTGGGCTGCTTTCCCTGTGCCTGATGATACTGTTCAGGTTATTGGTGATGTGAGTATCCAGGCTTCTGGCCAGGTTCCATGGTTTGCATATCCAATGATTGTCTTCTCCTCTGGGAGAGAAAGAGAGAGAGCAACACCTGTAAGTATCCAACTCATTCATCTGGCTGAACATCCACTTGACTTGATCCATGTCTTCTCTTGAAAAAATACTTTATAAAGCTGTGGGCTACAATGCAAGAATTAAGACTTTTGCTGACAGCTGGGAGAAGTAAGTCTTGGGCATAAGGGAGAGAAAAGGCAATGGTACCTTTCACAAGTTTATTTTTTTTCAGTGTGGGCCTAGCACGATCTCACTGTTTATCTCCTTCTTCTGCATTTGACTCCATCAAAAGGGGAAAACAACCCATCAACAGGACAGCATCACCATGAACATACACAGGTCACAGTGTGGAATTGTTCTGCCAGGAGCCTGAGGACACTCTGGCAGGGTATTGTGCAGTTTTCCAAGTTGGTTCCCTACTGACACCTCCAAATCATTCACATTAAATGACACCATAACTCATCTCTTTGTGAAGAAACCACTCAGTGTCTCAACAGTTCACACTACAGAAAAATGAAAGCACACCACCATTGTCTCGCTTTCTAGCACCCAGACACCTCCAGGGGCAAAATCCTTTGAGATATCCTTGAGAAAAACCAGCAATATGCTGGTCTTTCCATTTATCTTTCCAAGTCAGGACAGGGTGATGCTTGATGTCCTTTCCTCAACCTATTAAAGCATCATAAAGTGAGCTGAAGATTGCAGTTAACTTCTGTTCTGTTTGTTTGAAAATTTCTGTCACCTCCTTCCCATTCCCTACATAGCCATTGCATTCATTGTCAATCCAAGATATTAAAAAGGAATTAAACCACCAGACACTAGGGATACATGGCAGGTGTGCTCTCTCCTGGTAAATGCCAGTCCATAACAGACTGTGTATAGCAAATAATGGCCAAATGAAACACCTGGCAGGTGTCACCATAATAAGCAAGCGTCACCAAAGCAGCAGCCTTTCAACCAGAATACTCCATGCCAGACAGAAGAGGTTATTCAGCAGTAGCTAATGCTCTCTTGCTCTCTCACAAAAACAAAAATCGTAGTTTCCATCCACTTCAAGGCTGCTGCAGCAGCAGAAAGTGTGGATTTAAATCCCTAAAGCTCCACAAGTGCTTCAGTCTAACACTAAAACTGAATTTTACTTTCATAACCTTACAGAACCCAAGTACTTGAAACATTTTCCACTCTGGCTTAAGTGCAAGAACAACTGCTACTGTCCCCTGGAAAAAAAATCCCACACTTGTTGCAAACACATTTGGAGGCTTTGTATATCTGTTAAACACAAGAGGGAAGATCCTGACTAGGCAAAAAGCAAAGAACTTCAACTCTGTATTCAAATCACAGCAAAGTTTCTGGGTTTCAAACTGAGTTGTTTAACTACTCTCACCTAAAAAAAAACAAAACAAAACCAAAAAAGGTCCCACTTTTCAGGTAAAATTCATTTGAACATAAACGCAGCAAGAGCTGCAAAGTGGTGCAACAGCTGCCAAGCCCAAAATGCAGGCTCCTGGTCTTTGAGGAAAGTGGGATCAAGACAGAACAAAACCTAAGGAAGAGGAAACACAAGTCACCTTCTGTCACGTTGCTGGAAGTAGCTGATGAACTGAGGCAATTCTGTCTGAAGGTTAAAAGTCCGAGGCAACCATTTGGGCCCATCTGGTCCTCCAGCTCGTCTAGCAATGGATGCCAGGCAGTCTTTGACAGTCAGGAGGTTCTCACATGGGAACTGATTCACCATTACCTCAGGCCTCTCCTCACTTAGCTTCCTACAAAGCAAACAAGTGCTTGGTGAAGGGGGAAGGCTGGGGAGGCCTTTGGGAACACAGTTTTTATAGCAAAGAAATAAAAAAAATGTATTATGGGGGAACAATGAATCCTATAATTCATTAACCTATAATCTTTGAAGTGTGAGAAGTTGTAGAGGATGTCTGCTTCTCCCTCGTTGTCTGTGAATACAAAACGGGGATGTGTCAGGCTGTTGAGGACTTGCTGAATGTCTGTGAAAACCCTAGAAGAAAGAAGCATATGAAGAAAAACATCAGTTTAGTCTCTGATCTACTCATGCTTGAACAGAAAAAAATATTTTAAGTTTGACTTTCTACAAGAATTATGCCTTTCCTATATACACTCTCTGTGACAATCTCTTCTTGATACACAGAAACAACTTAAATTGAAGCGGGATAGATTAACAAATTATATTTTGAGACAGAAATCTCATAGGTAGTTTAGCTCGGAGAACTTCACAAAAATAACAGTTCAGAAGATGATGACTAAACCCCTGACAGAGAAGCAGTAACACGAATTCACTGTTCTACTTGGGAACTGCACAAGTGAAAGCGACCTTGTGAATACCTTCACTCCTGAAAGAGCTCTAAAAATCAACCTGCTGCCACCCGCATGAAAGAAAGTCATAGGAAATCTTGTCAGTTTAATTCAGTAGCTTCAGACTATTATTTTTGTTTGTTCAGGACTTAAAATAACCCTAACACATGAAAGTAGGTACGTTAGGTATATTCTGGGAATACACATGGCTTTGAGGTTTGACACAAATTCCCTCTCAACCCCATTTAAAATCATACATAACCCCAACCCAAACCTGATAGACATTTCAGAATGTAACCAAGAACGAGGCAAGTTGCTGCATATCTTAGAAAACTTCCCTCTCAAATAAAACCAGTGACTTGGATGCTAAAATAAGCAGATAGAAATAATGGTTATTTTGATGACTTTACAGCCTAAAGTGAGGCCACTTAATTCAGAATTCAGCACGTTGACTCAAAAAGCAAGACTGTTTTTTTATATCATTCTCATGGTAAGGGAACATTTAAACAGAATAAGCAACCACTAATTTTTTCCACAAGAAATTACTGTATTCTTCCTCCTCTCCAGATCTATTCTTATCAGTCGTGGAACTTTCCTCTCCTCCTCCACTACTAACCAACTGGAAGATACATTCCCCCAAGAGACACTTCTCTAAAAAGATGAACTGCAGAAACAGCCCAGTCACACGGGGAAATAAATTCTTTAAAAAGCAAAGTATGTAAGATGTTTTGCATAGCTCCATGTGTGAGATATTACAACAGTTATACTATTTATGCTGAAGCCTGTAACTGAGAAAGAGGACTTCACTGTGGATGAAGGGAATCAGCTTGACATTGCTGCTGAAAGAAGCCACCCATCTTCCCTCACTGTTGCAAGAGAACAAAGTTAGTATTTCCACAGAGTTCCACCAGCATTTCTTCCTGCAATTTGTGGCTTCTTGGCTTCTCCTTGTAAGTCTGCACACTAGGGGAAAGTATCGTACCAAATGTGATGTACTGGATCCACTACAAGTTCTGCCAAACCCACAAGCTGCCCTAAAATCCACTGTTTTGGAGCAACTGTTTGTCCTTGCTGAAACAAAAGGAAATCAAAGTGGTGACCTGAAGTTAAAAGGCTAATTATATAATGCTGTAACAAAGTCCTGAAGCATCCAAAATCTCCACACAAATAGGCATGAAAGAACACACGCAGTACAAGAACTACTAAAATTTAAGTTGCTCAGAAAATCCCAAATTGGGTCCTTACAAACACACCATTTCATTTGTTCTAAGTTTTTAAATCACTCCATCCATTCTCTATGCTATCCTCTTACCATAAAGTCTTGGGACAGTCAACAGCTCTGGAAAGCAGACTCTTTCAGTTTGAGAATGAAAATCTCGTGGAAACACTACAGAAAATGAATGTATTTCACTGCCAACACCCGTCACTGAGTTTAGCGGTCAGACTCCCTCAGGTACTTCAGCATATCCAGTATCAAGGCACACACTTGAAACAATCACATCTCTGGACTGAAGCACACAGACTAAACGGGCAGGCACCTGAAAGCCACTGAGGAATTCCTTTGCTGTTATCTAAGGAGCACACAGGATCTTCTCTGGTATTTTCCTTGGCTTTAGTTAAATATGTTGGTACGCATTTCTACGTCTACTCTGATAACACACACAAAAAGATACAGACAGGTAAGAAACGCACCAAGTCCCAACCTGGCTTTGGCAGATGGCAGAACATCTACACTGCAATCCTGTAGTATCAGCCAAGCCATTTTGGACCTTTCATTCCAGTATCAGCGACACACTGAACTAACGAAGCCAGCTAACCATACCTTCCAAATAATGGGTTTTTTCCCCTTGTCTCACTGAAGTCCTGGTAGGGATGCTACGAAGTCTGTGACTGAAGATGATATTCGGTAAAATTATGCAAGTAAGATAAATGTGTTTAGATGTTACTTAATTTACTTAAAATAATTAAAGCTAAGAAGCAGTTATAAGAATCAACTCCCACAGCACAGAGCTGACGAGACCAACCAAAACCAAATAGTTGTCTCATAACAGCACTTTGGACATTTTAAAGAAGTAACTGATGTAGCTGAAGAGAAACATGAAAGAGAAGATCAAAAGAAATAGAGATGATCAAGCCCAACACAAACTGGAAAGACTTTCCCTAATAAATCTGTCCTTGAAGCATTTAGTTTTTTAATTCACCTTTTTATCCATTCAGCAATCAGCACAGCTGGATAGAACACTCTCCCTAGGGTAGCAGTTACTGTGCTACAAGACCTAACTGAACGTATAATTTTGCTGTATCAAACTACTTGTACTCACTCCCCCGCTTTTCAGGATTCAGGTTAAACACTTATTTCACCTTCCATTCTCTGTCTTAGCTCTGCTTGGGTACAAGATGACTAAGAATTTGTTCCAGGTTCTAAACTCTGCAACTTCACGCCTTGAATTTCTTCTGAATCCCCTAAAACAGCAGCAACCCACAAAGCAGAGCACACACATTATTACCAGGCTACACACATCTTCCCAGCTCCACGTGTTCCCATCTGTCTGCCCATGGTGACAGCCCTAAAACCTTTAAAGGAGGCCAAGGGCACTGAAGGCTGCAGCTCCCACTCAGTCATCTGGACTCTGAGATGCTGTTCTACTCGTGGAGGAACTTTAGTAGACAAAATTCAGAGCACGAGAAGGATCTTACAGCCTTCTGTCCAGATACGAACAGGACAAAGGAGAAGAGAGGAAAACCCTTAGGAGTACATTGATTGGGTGTGGATGAAATTCCTTTGAAGAAGAGCAGGAAAAATTTGATGTGTTTCCCCTTCCTTCTTTGCCTAATGTGAATGCCATTCACTTGAAATGTAAGATACAAAATAAAGAAGTAAACAGTGAAAAATATATCAATGTTTCCCAACATCCTCAATATTTCTTTCTGCCTCTTCAGAATGCATCTGCCTTTGACTCCTGTATCTGAGCACACCAGATGAAAAAAACCAGCTTTTGGTTATCCTCACAGTCATGTAACCAGAGATTTCAACTACAAATGCAATCTTGACTATCACCAGGCAAGTCAACAAATGCCTCTTCACAAAAAGTGACTTCGATTTCCAGTAGTTCTTCTCAAGTAAAGTTGATCTAGGGAATAACAAATCAACACAAGAAGCTGGTGTGTGAGTACATCTGCCAAATACATTTTAGTGCAACTCTACCCCTTCAGCAAAATGTTTCAAGCAAGAACTGTGATCCCAGTGTCAGACTACAAACACTCCGAAGTGCAACTCACAGCACATGCTAAGCAATGGTTTGTTTTTCTGGAATAAAACCAGTAACAAGGCAGCCTGGCCATGCACTACCACTGCTTTTGCTCACAAAACGCCCTTATCTTCGCAATGTTCTTCCAGCTTTCTTCTGAAATGGTTTCACAGCACATGGTCCATTTTTGTAGGAAACACATATCCAATTTAAATCATCCCAGGTTTTTATAAGAGTCCTGTTTGGTAATGCCATCTGAACAAGAGGAATAGTCTGTTATATTCACACAGCACAGAGCAGCACAGGTACCCCTATGGACATTCATGCCATAATGCAGAAGGCAAGTCTTTAGGGTCTCTTATACACCTTAGTCATACTTAGTGAAAACAACACCGTGTAACTTAGTGTTAAAACATGATGCAACTTTTCTTTCGCCCACAAGGTGGCACTTACTTAAAAAAAACCAACCAAACAAACTAAATTTATTCTTTAGAAATTCTGTAAGTGACAATTCATTCACTCTGAAGAATAAATCCAACAGGAGCAACTAGTAAGTCAGAATCTTAGGCAAGTGGCTCCATATAAACATGCCTTTAACTTGCCTCTGTTGCTCAAAGGTGGAAAAGGTGGTTCAGCCTGAACACACTGCAATTACTGCATATAATCCTGGTAAGAAAACATTTTGTTTGTGGATACGTACTTGAAAACTTTGTCTTTGGCATAAACTGGTGGATTTATTGCTACAGGAAGTTTTTCCTTGTTTTCTGCTAAAATCGCCTGGAAAACAGAAAACCACAAAAAGTTAATTCTAGGCAGAACAAGAGAGTCCATTGCGTGTCTTATTGGTCTGTTCTCTTTGGTGCAAGTGAATTTCACCAAAGTTTTATTTTGACAATTCTATTATGTTGTGTACTATGCTGTTCAGAAAAAGGAAATCAGTACAAGAGCAGAGGCAGAAGGAAATCCTATCAGTAAAAAGGAATACGAAATAAGGCTTCAGGACCAGGGCACATCAACACTGCTGAATGATCCTGAGAAATTCTTGGCTCCCAAACATTTAAAAAATCTCAAACCACAGCCAACCATATACAATAGAAGACAAAGTTGCTGCATTTCCAACAAAATGGAACACTGACCATTTAGTTGTGATGCTTTGTTACAGATAACTAAAAAAATTACAGAAGGTTGGAAGCCAATTCTGCTCCTGTAAAAATGAGCAAAACGTTTTTTGCAGGCTTCAGCAGTAACCATGCCTGCAAAGTCTCTCTCCATCCTGTACAGCCCCCCTCTGACTGACAAAAGGAAATACACTTTCGGATCATTGATGATGCCCTGATAAAGGAAGCAGCTCACAGAAACTCTGGGATAGGAGAAGTGTTGATGCAAAGTACACCCCTTCTACAAATGCAAAATCCCAACCAACCAATCTGCCTTAGGTTACAAGACAGCCTAGCTATTATGAGTGTATAACTTTATTTAGCAGAAGCAGGTTAACTTCATTTCTAACTAGACATTGTTAATAACAAGCTGGATAGAGCACTTCCTGCCTCTTATCCACCATAAAGAAACAGAGAGTTGGGGTATAGATTCATCTTTAGAAGCTGTACTTTGAATGCCATTAGTAGCCAGTACAGCATCCTCACAGGTATCAATTTCCTCAGTTTTCTAAGAAGTGAATCTCATGCAGACATTGCTCATGAAAAGGAGATTCCAAACATTAATTGCACATCCTTAAAATATCTCAAACCTTTATTAGAAAGGAAACAAGCTGAATGAGTACTTTATAAGAGTGCCATTAAATTAAAAATGTCTCTGCTCCAATATTTAATGGCTATAAACCACAACATAGCCCGGTACTCAGTCCGAAAAATATAACTTTTCCTAAAATAGTAAAACAAATCTTTCTGTAATTCAAGACTGAATAGCAATGCCACAGTAACAAATGCAATCAATAAGCCTATTAGACGATGTATCAAATATTTAACTGGAAGATGGATGCCTCATATGAAGTACCTTGTAGTGTGCTTATAAAAAAAGCTATGCAATACAGCAATAAAATATAGGAACTGATTTATGTTGCTCCAGTATTTAAACTTATATATTACATATAAGTGTAAAACATTTCTTGTCTCACTGTGCTTTGAATTTTTTTTTAATTTAGTGGCTGTCCTCTGAATCAGTCCTTAAGTATCAGAATTCTTGCAATGCTTTTTTAGACACCGTCTCTTCTTAACAGAGATAAGATATAGAATTAACTTGTTAAAATCATACCTGGTAATGCTCATCTGGTGGCTCTGGAGTAAAACAGCTGACATCCAACACTTCAGTAGGCACCCAAGGTAACAAAACACACTTCCTGATCAGGCGATCTGTTTCCCCATAAGCATAATCACGAGTGACTTCATCTGCAGCAAAACCAGGAGAACCTTTAGGAACTGCCTTTCCTTTCCCACTGAAAATCTTCAAACGACAGCTGTACAGTCAATACCAGCACAACTTTTGTCATTTCAATGAAAAATTGGAGATAATTAAAGAACTGTGATAAAAAGAGTATTATTTAGGTTGCTTATCTTCTCCACATGATGGAGGCATAGGGTGGCCCCTGATTTAGATTACAGAAATAAATAATTGGCCTGGTGTTTCCCAACGTTCAGAGCTTGACTTTCTGACTCAAGGCTATAAACATAGACTTTAAGGAATTCTTTTTAAACCCCTCAGATGACTGAATTGGCAGTTTCACTAAGGCAGCAATGCAAGATTTAGGTTCTCTTTCATAAAACAATAGCAACATTTTTGGACTGATAAAAGGTCTCTATCTTGAAATATGGAAATACCAGACAGAGAGAACTTTTACATTTGACAGTGTTACAAGAATGCAGTCATTTTGGTCTTGAAACATTTGTTCTACTGTGAAATGCTCAATGATTTGTAAGAATTGGCCTGTTTTCTATTGCAAGCATTAAAGAAAACCCCAGCTTCCCAGACACACACTTACCACCAGTTTCAAGGTCTCTCAAAGGCCAGAGAACCGTGTAAGCAATTTGTTGAGGCATATAAAACAGCGGTGCTGCTGCAAAACTCGGCTGGTCTGAATGCTGAATGCGTGATCCAAATTCATCCATGATGTACCAGACAGGAACCTTCTCCTCTGCAGTCTGCATGAATAAACACAGTGAGACATCTCGCACACATCGACTGCAGGAAAAGCTCCGTGAGACAGAGGCACTGGCAGCAGCCCTGCACCACTTCTCAGATTCCTGCTTCAGCCAGGACTGTGGGCAGGTGCTCTACACAGAGTAATGCTCTCAGCCCTGCAGCCCAAGCCAGCACTCAGGCACTGCTGGGAAGGGCTGGCCTGTTCCCACCTCAACTGCACACTGCCATCCTCTTTCTCATGCTACTGCTATTGCCTACCAGACCCGCTGTCCCTGAACCAAACCAGCCACTTAAGAGAGCTAAACCAGCAGAAGGCTGCTTGGTAGGATTAGTTTTCCCTCAGTTTCTATCAGAATGAATTAGCTAGAAAGTGTTTGAAGTTTAAGAGTGAAAGAGAGCAAAACTGCCTCCTGCAACAACAGCTGGCTGCGAGTGCTGAGGCTGCATCATCAAAGCGCCCCTTCCTGCAACACTAGTCATGAAAAAAGCCCTGAATGAAACAATAAACTTTAATTTGCTTGGTAGCACTACTGTGATCTTTCTACAGAGGCAGGAATGGAGCAGAGAGACCAGACTTAAGATATTCAAGCAGCATGATGCCAGAAAAGGGAACAGAAGACAAGTTTAACTACAGGTTGAATTAACTGTCGTCTGGAAAACCACTTTTCAAGTGGTAACACAGATAATTCCATTTGACTCACAAGCTATTCGTGACAAATTGAGAAACAAAGAGATAGGACAGAAAGACTCAGAGATACTGTTCAGATCTCCCTTTTACTTAAGGAAAAAGTAGTCACAATGAATACCCCTCTCAGGGATTTTTCACACCTGATTCGACTGTGAGTTAAGTTTGAGCTTAATTGCTAAAGATTACCAGTCCAGAGAACAACCTCAAGACCCTGAGCTAATAGGTGCAGTCTGATCATGCTCTCACTGTCGCTGTGCACTGCAGTAAGGAGAGCAGAACCACGCCAAGCCGAGTAGAAAGCAGAAGTGTGTCAGACTTTATTTTGATTCTAACTTTTATACAGAGATATCTACGTAATAGTGATTGGACAGTGTCGTCCTACCCCTCAGGGTGATTGGCTGAAGCCTTAGAGCTCCAGTTAGCAAAACATAAGATTAGAAAGAGAGTAAAAATGTCCAGTTTATCTTTGTTTTCCTACACGGTTCGTGAGAAGGAGAAAATTCTTAGGACTGCACATCCACATCTCACTGCTCAGTGTTTGCCTTGCCCATTCTGCATAGGGCTGAGGCCAAAGAATTCACCTTTCTCCTCTTTAATTCAAAAGACTCGAAAAAGCCTTGAAGCGCCACTGCAAACCCTACACCCCGAGGGTTGTATTCCCTGAGAAATGGCCTGTGTGCACTTGAAGGTGTTTGAAGGCTGAAGACATGCTGGTACAGTGCTGAAGGACTACAGAGGGCAGGGTGACCAAACTCGGTGTGGTCTTAGCCACGCACCCTAAAAGTAGCATTTGCTCTCCTTCCAAACAGAAGGAATGCCGGTAAGGATCTTTGTTAACATTCATGTACTGGAACATTTTCACCCCAAAATTTTTAGCATCCTGTAGAGACTTACTCCTTGAGAGAGCTGGTAGGTCTGGTTGTATTTCCACATCTCCTGCAGCACCTGCTCGATGCTGCCCTCGTCGGGGACCTCTCCGTGGAAGGGGATGCCCATGAGGTTGGCCATCCTGTGCAGCAGGCCGGGCACACGGCGCAGCTGCTGCCGCGCGTGCTCCACACGGTACGTCCAGGCGTGGTCGATGAGGAACACGCTGCAGGAGAGTTTGGGTGGCGTTACACCCCGGGGTTCTCTCGCACACACAGCCACATGCTCTGAACAAAAGCTGCATTTCCCTGGAGATAGTGTGATAGCTACTCTGCTCCTAGTCACTAAGTCACTCCCAGAGCACACGCTGGGGCACTGCAGGGTAGGAGCAACTTTCCAGCAGTAATTTACACTCTGGTTTTGTATTAGGAAGCTTATGGTGCATTAGTGAGCATTTCCATGAAAATGAGGAGCAAATAAAGAACAGGCGCTCAGTTTGTAAGCTTATTCCCTTTAAAAGCCAAGAACACAAATGTCTTCCCTTTTAATCACTATTAACTCTACTGCATCAACCTGATATTCTTGCCTGAAGCAGGAAAACAATACGCTATTTTGAAAAGTTACTTGAGGACCTTGTTAGCCAAGAGGTCTGTGACATCTACTGTCATCTGTAAAGCCAGGTGGAGAAGTCTGATCATCAGAAGCCTGTATATGCTATTAAAAGAAAATGAGCAATAAGTTTTGATTGTTTCTGTTTGGTTTGGGTTTTTTTTCTTTGGGTGGGGTGTGTCACCAAGTTAATTTTAGAAAAAAAGGCATTGTTAAAAAAAATGACAATCTAACCCCAAATAAAACCATATATATCTGGCACAGCTTCCCTTGACAAGTTTAACCCTTATTTAGGCTGCACGACTTTTAGGAAAAAATACAGTTTTTCAAACAGAAGGGTTCTCCATATTTTGGTTATATCATCTTACTGAACCAATACAGAGAAAAACCTGAATTCCACCTGCTAGCAAAAACCCCAAACCACAGAAAAAACCCTCCACAACACCCATATTTCAGAAAGTTAAGAACATGTCAGCTGTCATGTAGGGCAAGTATGGATGAAAAATTGTTGTATCTCAGATTCCACACACACATGAAACCTCATTTCATTTTAAAATTAAAGGCTCTAGAGAATGCTAAGGTCAAACTCTTTGAAAACATTAGCAAACAGGTGTGTTGGTCTTCCGCTCCCATATTCACACACCTGAATGCCACAAGGAAGCCCAAGACTATTACAGGAGCTGGTTTTGAACTTGATATTTTAAGTGCATTCTCAGATTTAGAAAGGTGATGACTTAGGTTAAAGCAAGGATGTAAAGGCAGATACCTATGATTCTTTGTTGGTTTTACTCATCAAGCCTAATTTAAATTTTTAGATTTTGCACGTTTACCTAAGATCTAAAAAATATGAAAGGTCTCACAGAAGTTTTATAGAATTAGGCAGAATTGCATTTAGATCTCCAGCACACATGACTTCATCTCACGGCTTTTTACTGATGTATAAAAAATACCCTGTTCTATGTTTGAAACCAGTAAGAACACAAAAAGCAGCGTTCTAACATAAAGTTGTTTCTTACACAACTTTATTCTAGTTTTATAGCTGCATACTATGCTTACATTCATGACAGATAAGCTGATTGGAAGCAAGAGAACAGTAATTTGATATATTCAATTATACATGCATGAACATGATCACACTCTTGAATTATACTTTAGCCAACTGAAGGAAATGTAATAGCCCGCAGAATATTACTGAGAGTACCTTCTTGGCATGACATTTGTGGAGATCACAAGTATTTCTTTAGCATTTTTTTCCACATGCACACAGTCTTGCAGATACAAAGGTTTGTTCTATTTCTGCAAAAATCATTTCAAGGTTGCCTTTTCCCTATTTTCTCTCTGAGTTTACTAGAACCAATCTCTAAGTATCCTCCTGCATGATTTAAAAAGGAACCACATTAAGATATTTGCGCTCCCAGCACCCTTTGCAAGGTGTGCTTCATAGCGTGCATCTTTCCTCAAACACGCAGCTATGTCTTAGAGTTGGAAAAGAGGATTTCTGAATAGGATCAAACAAGTCTCAAAGCGAACTGTCACTATCATTTTAGGGTTTCACACTACTCAAAGACCGAACACTATTTTCAAAATCACAACTCACCTATCAGGATTAGAGGCTTGAAGCCCATTCTCATTTGTTACAATAACTTTGAAACAAGGTCCATTTCCAGGATTTGGTTTCTTTTTAAATTGTTCTTCCATTTCTTCATCAACTTCTTCCTCCTCATCCACCTCTTCTACTTGCATTATTCCAAAGTAGTCACCAGCATCAAATACCTGAGATGGAAAGTGCACAAAATATCATGCAACTGGTTAAGGCAGCACCCTGATACGCACACTGCAACACCTGCAGACACTTCTTCCCTGCAATCTGATAAAAAGTGGCATTTTAAACTTAAGAGACGAATGAACAACAGTATTTACTCTTCCACATTTTAATAGAGCTGTTTGTTTGGGAAGTTTCTTCAGTTAATATCAGCAGGAAGCTTTGTGGGTTTCTTTGGCACCAACACGTCTACTAATGATTGTCTGTTAGTTTAATGCCTCATTAAGAATTTTAGAGGCTGAAAACAGAATACCTTTGCTCAACTTTCGTTAAAATCAGTAATTTAAGACCGAGTGTTACCCAGGCTCCACAACCATACTAAAGTACTTTAAGGTCCCTGAAGAGAAAGATCTTTTCCCAATTGAGTTCTGAACCAGTTAAGAAATCTCAGCCTGTTTCCCTCTCTCTTCTTTCCTTATAAAAGAAGCTATCAGTGCTCGCTCACGTCCAGATAAATTGGGAGATTCCTCATACTGCTATATATAAAGTTAAGTTTTATACACTTATTTCTACCAAGGTGCTGAAAGGGGTTTGTTTACATTCTTGCCTACTCTGGATGCAACAACTTCATCTAGAACATACAGAAATTAGGGCAGTCACCACACCAGGCTCCCTTGCCAAACAGTGGGCTTGCATATCTTGCAGAACCAAGACCCTGCTGACAACTTTCATCATTTCAACATCAACATATGCTTTTAGGAAGACACGAATATGTAAAGCCTCAAAAGACTGTTGAAATTCTTTCAGAGAGAATTATTTTGCTAGAGTTGCTCACATACTACCTAAGAAACCAGGCATGGGCAGACAAATCCTTTGCCTCAACCTAGTATGACCAAAAGATAGCAGGGAGGGAGAAAGAGCTGAAGTGTGAGCTCCGGAGTTACTGGTTCAACACTCCAAACACAGTTACACACGGCCTGCAATGCCACATTATTAAAAATAATTACTTCTATATATGGATAACTTATTAGCTGTAAAATCCCAGCGGCGGCAACAAGCTTTTATTCGTTCACGTGAGCATTTCTTTAGGACAGCTATTTTTGCTAAGCCTCAACAGGAGGGTGAGGAAATCAACTCCACACTTGTGAAGAAAGGCCACCTAGAGAAAGCAGGCAGCTGCTCAAAGAGGGAGGAAGTCAGCAGGGAAACAACAGCTACTTCTCATCTTAAACCACAGTTCATAGAGCAGATCCAACTGGAGAAGCATCTGAAATTCCCTTCTGAGGAACAGGGGATGGTATTTTCCTCTGGGAGGGCAAAAGGCAAGGTGAGGGGGCTGTGGTGGAAAAAAAAAAAATCACAGAAAGTCTTGGGTTAGAAGGGACCTTAAAAGATCATCCCGGTTCCATCCCTGCTGCCACGGGGAGGGATGCCTTCCAGATGCTAACAATAGCTAACAGCTATTAGCTGTTATTAGCTAACAGCTTCTTAGCTAACAGCTTCTTAGCTAACAGCTTCTTAGCTAAATGCTAAGGAGATGCTAACAGTATGTTGGCTAATACATACACATGCTTTTTTTTAGGGTAAAGAAAATTACTTTGCAAACAAACTTACTAGAGATTAAAAACCACACCTATTTAAAATAAAATAAAAATCAGAAACTTAGTTTCTTTCACTTCAGTGGGTATCAAAATAGCAGTTCTAATTTATTTCTAGTTTTCCCGTTGCTAGAAGAGGATAACATTACGCAACAGTAAGCAGTATCACAACCTCTTGCTGTCCTAATAGTAGCCTCCAATGTTTCTTCAAGTCTCTGCACAGTTGCCTTGAAAATTTGTAGTCATTGAAATTCATGTAGCTGCAAGCAGGTCCCAGCAAAAGGAAGAGCCCTTCCCTGTGCTCACTATTAATTTTTGTCAGGTTGGCTCCCAGCTGGGCGAGCTCCCTGGCCTGGTTCAGGGCACAAGTGCTAATCCCAGCCCATGGCAGCCAGCAAAAGCAGTGTGCCAGGCAACGTGGTCCACTCTTCCCTGAAGTGACACTTCAGTGTTCCTGCCGCTGGATCAAGGGCCATCCTCAACAACCTCATCAGCCAGCACAGAAACGGCAGCCAAGGGACTGGCAGTCATTAGAAAATGAAAACTGCATGTGTGACTCAGGGGAGCCACTTGACAAGTGCTGCAGTGTGGCACTGTGTGTGTTCTCCACACTCAGCTTTTGTTCCAAGGAGTTTGTGAGAGAGGGATAGGAGGTGAGCCAGCAGCTGACTCAGATGCAGCCTTTGCTCACGACAGGCTCCACCCGTTTGCCAAACACCCACAAGGAATACCAAGTTCTTCCACAACACTAAGGAGAAGCTGTTGGGCCTATATTTTGTTAAGTATCATCTCAAGACTTCGAAAGATGAAGGGATTCCAAATGCCTTAAGCCAAAGTTTTGGTCTCTCCCTCTAACAAATCACCAGATGCATGAGTCTGTAGCAGTTGCATTTAGCAAACAATCTCCACTTTTAATACCTTTACAGAATTATGCTTAATGAAAAATTTCTCCTAGAGAATTTATAACCTTGTAAAAGTGAATTATGTGTATTCCTCACCCAAAGCAAATCACACTTCTCGCAGCAGCAGCAGCTCAAGACCACCTTAATGACTTTTTGTGAGGGTTTTGTTGTTTTTTAAACACAAGCAGGTCAGTAGTACATTGACGGGCTTGCCAGAAGCACCTCGTTGTCAGTGTGGATACACAGACAGTTTCGTGTCTCCTCTCTTCCTCCCTCCCTTTGAGCCAGGCTGCCACACTAAACCTACTAACACAGCAGCTCCATTAAGGAAATCTTAAATAAGCTCCTTAAGCAAAAACCAGCTGGATAAGATCACGCCACCAATTCGAAAAGTAATCTTTGGCTTGAAGCAGAACAGGGAGAGCTCACATTAAGTATTCCACCCGAGCAACCAGCAACCTCTAGAAGACAGCAGAAGGGTACCAACACATTCCAGTGGCACAACTGCTTGCAAGCAAAACATGTTTGGGCAAAATCCGTCCCTCTCCATGTTCAGGTGCAGTTCCAACCCAACCAACCCCAACGAGAACTTGATACCAAAGCAGGCACACGTCATGACAATTACCACACAGGCATCTCCAGCAAATTCTTTTAAGGCACACTGCAAACTGCTTTGAAGGCCACAGGTAACCTCTGAGCAACAGGCTGCCGTCCACTGCTCTGGAAAATAAAGTCTAGTAGAATTATCATACTGCATTCCTTCTAGTAATTAATTAAAAGCCTCCATTTCTAACTGGGAGGAAACTCTAAGCAGTCTTTTGCCAGTAACATCTGAGGGCTACAAAAATCTTCCTGCAGTATACAGAAGCCTGCAAAATAATTTAGCGTATGGCTGGAATAGAAAAAAAAAGATTATGAATAAAATTAGATACAGGCACTGTATTTTCCAGGCTTATAAACATATTATACACATTTTATCCAGTAGCATAAGAAACAACTACTACACTAGAAACAGAATTTTAGCACTTATAGTGAACGATTACGCATGCATACATATTATTTTTCAAGTTTCTGCCACAAACACCAAAAAATTTCCTCCCAACAGATGCTGAATGCTAAATGCAAAATGAATAAATAAAGGCAGGTTTACCAATCTAGCAGTTATACCATGTTTTGAATGAGCATTTCAATTACATAATGCTCCCAGAAGTAGTAGATCCCAAGGTAAATTAAAAAAAAAAACACAAAACCCTCCACTTCTCACAGGTTTTAGTGTACACAGTGGAGGGAGGGTACATTCACTCCGTATGCTGAAACACGTGTGAGAATGTTGGAAAACAGCTGCTTGGGCTGGGTTCTAGAGGTACTGATGTGAGAGATATTTTTATCTGTATTATGGATGCAAATTTCTCAAGTTCTATGCTGGCAAGTTTTAATCTTTGCAACAGGTTAGGACAAATGAAAAATTCCTCCCATTTTACACACAAAACAAGGAAACTCATCCTATGCTCCATGCTGCACTGTTTTTTTGCCCCGAGTTATACTTTATTACCTAGAGTCCCAAAACAATTTCACCCCTTCCCCTCACCTCCTTTTCTTTCTTTACTGCTGCTCCCCCAGCCATTCTGCATGGTCCAGTTCCAAGTAAGGTCCCGTAGCTCTGTCTCTACCGCCTCAAGAAGTCATCCCAGTCCACAGCACTCCTCACAGTAACTTTTCCTGGCATCCCAATCTTCTCAATATCCTTTTGCCCTCCTTCTGGACAAAACCCAGAAGCTGCAGCAGTAGAGACAAGCACTCTCAGCAGCTTGCTTTATCTTCCAAAGCTCACTGAAATAATTAAGTCTCTTTTTGCCTACACACTGGGACATTCAGTACAGAAGAGCCTGCTCAGCCACCACTGAAAGTAAAAGGAAGCAGCAGGAGCAGCCTGCTGCCTTAGGGCACGTGCTTTCTTCCTTCTGCCTTTCATCATCCCAGCCTCCGTAAAAACATAGGCACCACGGGTCTCTTCTCACTCTATTGTCTCACCTTCTCAGTGCTACACCCTCCCAGCAAAGCTGGTAACAAGCAAGGACTTCAGCCACAGGTCACAAATCTGAAGCCTGCATTAGGTCACAGCACAGATTCAGTTTGCTACCTCCAGCTTCATACTGGCACATGGAAATGCAACAGCTCTCAACTTTGGGTTTCCTCAGCAGCTTTATACTGCCTTCTGTTCCATCCTCTTCCAGGACATCCCTTCTCAAACCTTCCCTCCTAAGCAGAGCAGCAGATATTCCTGCTCCAAGCCACTTGCACCAATACTTACTGAGAGGGGTGAAATTCCACATGAAGTTTGTGACTGGGCATACGCTTGAGATAATGTAGATTTATCTCCTCTGTAATAAACATGTATTCCTGTTATTAACAGTACCACACAACAGACTGAAAGCAGCAGGAACATATTCAGACCCCTCCTGACTATAAACACTCATATCATGACTTGCAATGCTTTTCTCCTGTCCTTACTTTGAAGCTAAGATGGGGAAAAGAAGCATTCAAGTAATTAGAAATTACTTTACCTGTACATGGGTGTTAAACTGCAGTCCCCTCACCTTCCCTACCATCCTATACTACCTCTCCAAACTTCTCAGCCCATCTCACCCATTTCTTCAGTGCTTGTCCTGCCTTCCAGCAAACCACCACCAGCTGCCTCCTCCCCTTATCAGATCTCTTTCTCTCCCTAGGACTAGAAGTTCACCTCATTCATATTTTCTTCTCCAGGTTGACTCCTCCAGACTCCCTCAAGCACTCTCAACTCTCCAGACAAATGGTTTCGGGTTGCATCTCTTTCCTGCCTCAGTTCCTTGTTGCTTTACTCCCAGAAATCAAAGACAGCTTTCCTCATCACTGAAGCTGGGCTGCAGATGTGCAAACTAAAAAAAATTTCTAAATACAACCTGTGTCTTTACAATCTGTTTAAAATCACGCCTTTTCTTGACTTTGTTTCTCTTCCCTTTCTCATCACAAAGCTCCAGGGAGCAAGCAGATGGTTGCTACAAAGGTGAAAAGGGATATCCCATCCTGGAGTGTGCCTGTGTCTCCATACTCCCTTTAGTTCAGGGCCAGGGGTCAGCTTCACCTGAAAAAACCTGCCCAAGCCAGGAAACTCATGCACACATGAGATGAGCTGACTGCGCTCTGCACAGTTACCAATGACTGAGGGCAGGGCAGATCTGTGCGGAAGTGAACTGGAAAACAAAATTAAAAATCAGGCAAAAGCCAACCCAAACCATAATGGATTAACATATGACAACATCCTGAGTCTAATACTACTACTGTTGCTGTTTTTTCTTAATTCTCTTTGGCATGAAAAGCTGAAGAGTTGAGGACATCGTCCTGCATTTGGCTGGGACAGAGTTAGTTTTTTTCTTAGTAGCTGGTAGAGTGTTGTGTTTTTTTAGATTTATCACCTTTCTCCAGTACCGTATCTCTAATGACCGAGATCTCCAAACGCTTCCAAACTTCACGCCGACAACAATAAGACGAAATCAGATACGCACAACACACCTGACGTCTTTTACAGCCCCGAGTTGCGGTTTCGCTAACACAACCCGCACCGTGCCTTTCCCACCGTGCCCTGCTTAGCAACATCGTGACTCCCTTCTTCACCGAGGAGTGAGGGGGCTGCCCTCTGTACCGCTCTCCACGGCCACCCCCCAGCTCCGGCCCGGGGCTGCCCTCCGGGGCTGCTCGCCCAGCGCCGCTCCCCCCAGCTCCGGCCCGGGGCTGCCCTCCGGGGCTGCTCGCCCAGCGCCGCTCTCTCCCGGCCCGGGGCTGCCCTGCGGGGCTGCTCGCTCAGGGTGGCTCTTCCCCGGGCCCGGGGCTGCCCTCCGGGGCCGCTCGCCCAGCGCCGCTGCCCTCAGCACCGCTCTCCCCGTTCGGGGCCGCCCCAGCGCCGCCCACCCACCTCTCCGCGCAGTTTGCGGCTCAGGCTCTCCCAGTATCGCGTCGGGACCCGCGATGCGCGGAGCGCGGCCCCGTGCAGGGCCACGAAGGCCGCCAGACCCTCCTCGCCGTCTCCCTCCATGGCCGGGCCGGAACGCGCCGGGCGGGGCCGGGGGCGGGCAGGGAGGCGGGAGCGGCGCTCGGGGCGGTCCCGGAGCCCGAGAGGTTCGGCCTTGGAGCGGGAAGAGGGTCGGGAGTGCGACGCCGGTTTCAGACACCCCCGAGGAGAAGGGGCCTGAGGAGGCTTCAGTCTGCTGAGCAGATGCGGGTTCTGCTTCTCCTTTGTTCTTCTCCTGCCCTTGAGCTTTAATAAAATCGCAGCATTCGTGGTGCAGTGCTGGCCACAAGGTTTTTTTTTTTTATTTTCCCGGTGTTTTAGGGACTGTTCTGGAAGGCCCAGCCGTATCCCCCGAAGTGGGTTACAGTGGGGTGTGAGTCATGGCAGGCGCTGACTGCCGGCCACAGCGGTGGGAATTGCTCTGCGTTGTGATGCTCAGGAAAACATACAGTGTCAGTCATTTATTAAATTAAAGGTTTTTTTTTATTTTCGACGTTAACAAGGGAATTTTAACATGTAGGCCTGTCTTAAATATGTCAGTACAAGAGGGAGGTGTGTTTTTTGCAAGCGCCTGGAGCAGAGTGCTGGCTTCCCAGTGCTTTCCTTGGATTGTTGAGAAGAGATTTCTAAGAAAATCTCTTCCTTCTAAGATTTTGTGGGGAATAGCCTAAACCAGTTTAACCTGAGGCTTTTTAAACATTACTGGTAGCTTTGGTCTCACCTCAGGTATGGTTATAAAGCTCCATATAAATAATAAAGAGCGAAGCCAGGTGTCTGACACTGCCTAGAGCACAGGTCAGGGCTTTGCTGTGCCCGCTGCTGCTGCTGGGAGCACGCACATCGCTCCCTCTGTGGATTATCTGCTCTACAGACTGTGGAAACTCCTTTTCCTGCCAGCCCATCCTCAAATCAAGGATTCAACTTCAGCGCTGCTCAGGCTGGCAGCGCAGCACTGTGCTGGGAGGAGTGTCCTACAGCCCTGCAAATAGTCAAGCTCAAGGAATAGGATTTTAGGATCTAGTAGCTGGTCAAGAAAGCCTCACATTTACAGACTACAGTTGGTGGAGAATGTGCCATGTTGAAGAAACACCTCTTTGCTCTCTGCCCTGTCTAGTGTTGCTGGACTGGTGTCCTCTAACTACCCAAGAGTAGCAACAATCCCTTTCTCCACATAATCACAGAATTATTCAGGAGGAAGGTCTATAAATTAAAGGGCTGCAATAGGTTGGCCAGGCAGAGAGAGAGTAGAAAGAGATTAAAAATGGTGCCTACGTGCTGTAACTATACATCACCACTTAGCAGCTGAGGATCTAACTCAATCTCCAGGTTGGGTATCTGAATAGTAAATGCAGGCAAATTTTCCTCTTTGGCTGAGACTGTGTCTGCCTCACCACGTGCTGTGTTCCCACATTTCCTCAGCATAAAGGCTCCACTAGGATGTCTCTGAGGAGACCTCCCTGATTAGACAGCAGAAGATCAAAAAATAGTTGGATTTCCAGTGTTTCTTGACTGTGTTCCCACCCTGCTACCCTGAGTTTGAGCACATTTTTTGCTAATATTGTGGTTTGTGAAAAGAGGATGGCTGTGGTGTTGATCTTGCCCTAGTATTGTAAAATGTGGAGATTTGACCACTTAATAGTCGTCCTGGGGACCTTGCTTACTGAAAAGGCCACCCGTCCCTCATTCCTCTCTTCGTCATGTTATGTAGTTAACTCAAATCTTTTACTTACCTTAAAAAAAAAATCAATCTTTTTTCCTTAAACAGACCAAGGAAGAAAAGTGTGGGGTGTTTTCATGTCTTTGTTCAGTAGAGCCACACTGATCATGCCCTGTCCAGAGGCAAGGGGAATGTGATCCTGTTCAAACATGAGATTTTTCTCACCAAGTGTAGGCAGCTGCTTTCTCACTGCTTGTTTGCACTTCCACCTCACTTTGGATGGGAGTTCTGGCTGCAGGCCAGCTGGCCGTGGTTCCAGGCTGTTTGGATGAGTTTGCAGGTCTGGGGGCTGCTGCTGATAAACTCCTAGTAATAATAAAACAGTGAGAATCACTGAGGTTAAGAGTAGACTGTAAGTGGGCTCTTCCGTGACTTTGTCCAGCACTTACCTAAATGTGGTCTTATTCAGCTGCTGTGCTTGGCAGCTTGTTTTACTTTTTTTGCTGGTTTTCCACAACAGAAGTAATTCCTGGAGTGGGGGCCAGAACTCACCATTCTCCTACCACTGCTTCAAGCACCGTGAGGCCTTCGAGAGCAGCCCTTCCTACTCTGATGGATGCCAGAGCCATAGCCCAGCAATACCACTGCCAGCCCCTCATGAAAGCAGGTGTTTGTGGATAATCTTTGTGAAGAAAAGTCACCACAGTATTTTATTCTGATTGTTTCCTTAGGAAGAGTGGCTGATTTACAGTGCCTGAACAGTGCAGCCCTTACTCAGGCAATGTGCTTGTTAAATTTCATGGGTTATTTTGCATCGGTATTCAGAGAGAATGCAAAAAGGTCTCAGCAAGGCTGAGCTTACTAGCACTACCCCAGTCTGAAATAAGAGGATTGAGCCTTCTGGCAGTATCCATAGGAAGCCAACCCGTGGAGCCCTCCAGCCTCTCTGTCACAGCAGGCCTCATGACTTATCCACCACCACCACATTTAATTCCAGCCCTGCAGCAGTCTGTAACAGAAATTTATCATGAGTTTGCATATGTGAAGTAGCATTTTCCCCCAACTAACACAACTAGAGCTTTTCAAAGTTTTATGAGTCTGGCAGTTTGTGGCTTTATTCCAAACATTTATGGCTATCTCATCCAAATACATCTGATGTGCATTCTCCACTTCATATTCCTGTTGTTTAATGTTAGAACCTTCCTCTTTGCCAGCATGGCATGGAAACCTCCTTAAGAGAGGTAAGGCTATAAGGGGCAGAAGAGACCTTAACATTATAGTGAAAAGGAGATGAAGGAACATATTTTTGGTGCATTTGACAATAAACCCTCTAATATGTTATAAAAGAAACCATTTGCTTTCAAGTCAACAGCTTTCTCAATGGTAAAACTAGAACTTCAAAGCATGGAAAGCTGTGATAGGGGCTTGGATGAGAAGAACATAATTTGCTGTAAATATTTTATCATAGCTGTATATGTGAGTTTAAAACCTCAGAGAGGTTTGTAAAAAGGCTTTTTTTAAGAAGGCAAAATGTATTCTTCTTCTGCATCAAAATGGCAGTTATTGTGTATAGATTTTGCCTGCTTGCTTTGTGGACAGGTACAATTTTGGGGAAGGTTTTGCAACACCCACCTGTCAGCTGGAGTCTAGATGAGGTCTCTCCCATACCCTGGCTACTGTGTGACAGTGGGGCTGTGCTGTCCTGCTGTGTGCCTGGATGGATACCTGAGTGAGGAGGGAAAGCCATGTTTTGATCTTGGAATGGGTGCCCATGTGAGTGTGGAGTTTGGAAAGAGCCTCGGAGAACACCCTGCAGGTGGATGAGTGATCTTAGCAGGTTGGACTCAGCCTCCTCTCTAAAAGTCTGGCAAGAGATCAGTGTGTGAAGGATAATAAACCAAACAAATTGTCTGGCACAAACAATACTTTCATTGAGTGTTTTCCCCAAGAGACAAATTTACTGCACCCACATTACGTGCTGACATTAACACACGCTGACATGGGCAGGTGTTTTACTCTCAAAGATACTCTCTCACTGCTCATGCAGTACTGGGGTGGAGGGAGGCTGCCCTCGTTCTGGGGTTACAACAATGAAAAAACGCCTTGCCAGGCAGCTGCAAGGATCTTGTGTCCATGTAGGCAATCCAACATGCTGCCCTCAGTCCTGAGGCATCCTGCTGCACCTCCACAGCCACTGCTGCAGTTTTTCACCAGCTGCTTGGGTGCCTTCAGAAAGGCAGATCCCTGCTCTTCCCTTTCCCATGTCTTTAGGCAAACATAGCATGCTGTCTAATATATTACTCCTATAAAAGTTGGACCATTACTTAGGAATACTGTTCTACACATACAGTACAAGTGAGCTGGAGGTGCTGTTATTCTAAGTGTTAAGAAGTGCTTTTGGAGTGTAGCATATCTCGTGCTGTGCTGACTGCCCATTTAGATGTTACATTAAAGAGGCAAAAATATCCATTTATGGTGGTTGTACAGGATAGGCCCTTTCTGTGACACCAGGAGTCAGTTGATGTTGACTCCTGGATAAAGAGAATAAATAATCTATGCCCAGCCTGCCTTCACTTACCGGCTGGGCTGTGCCAGAGTGCTGTTCCTCAGGCTATAATGTATACTTGTTGGGAAGTCACGGAAGGACTGGAACTGAGAATGGACCCCTCTGCAATTGGCACCAAGCAATGCCTGTTTCAGTAAACGAGAATCTTGTACACAAATGAAGACTGTCACGACTGCTGAAACTTAAGTGGCTGTTATAAAATAGCCTGTTCTACCCTGTTGCAGAAGGCAATCAGTTTGACAAGCAGGACTTTCCTCTCATGAAGCTGTGCTGGCTGTGACTGATGCCTGTGTTGTCCTCCAGGTGTTTTTGGATATCTCCTAGAATAACCTTTTCCATGATTTTACCAGGCACTGAAGTGACACTGACAGGCCTGGAGTCTCTGAAGTCCTCCTTCCTTGCCCTAGAATCGGGACAATGTTTGCCAGCTTCCAGTCAGCTGGGACCTCTCCGGATTCCCATTCCAGATTTTGTCCTCGTGCACAGATACTTCATTACCAGTAATCAACTAGATTTCCAATGACTTTTAGGAACTTTGAGGTTCAGCTTTTCTGTCTTTGATAGGAGCTGACTTTCCTTGTTACTCGTTTAAAGCTCTGAAGCCACAAGGACAGCTGAGTGCCATTTCATATGGCACAACTGTAGTTCCATAAGAGTGATGTTATGTCTTCTTGGAATGCAGTGAGGATAGTTGCCCATATTACCTGAGTGAATTACTACCAGCTGAAAAAGGCAGTAATTGGTATTTTGCAGTCAGTTTCTGGATGCTTTTCAAACTTGCCAGAGACAGCCAGAGTCATCAGTCATACTGACAGGTATTTATATAATTAATAATATATATAAAATCAGCGAAGCTGATACTGTCACATCATAAATGCTTTCTCTTAACAAGCTGAGCTGCCTACATGAGGATAGCAGCAGAATGGCACGTGCCATGCTGGCCCATGAGAGCTTCCTTCCTCTTTCTTTTAGGCTGCTTCTCAATAGAGGGGTATGAGCTACACATGGTAGCACCAGAGTTAGTTTAACAAGTAGTTAAAGGTCCTGGAGGGATATTGGTGATGTGGTCCTTCACTGTAGCCAGGATTTCTTCTTTGAAAAAACTCTCCTTGAAGCCTGTTTGGAAGGAACTTGTATCAGTGTCCCACAAACGCCGGTGGTTTAATGAGAAAGAAAAAGCTCTCTGTGGCTTAAGGATGAAAATTAGACCAAAATATGTAAATGCTATCAAAAAAGATAAGTTCTCTTCTGATTCTTGTCCACACTTGTGCAAGAAACCTGTCTATACACAAATAAATGGCAGGCTGTGATATCCATTACATTTTATGTTTATTATGAAAGTGATTTTAACAAAAGTTTTATTACATGCTTCATTTTTAACTTTGACATAGAAATCAAAGCTATTAATATACAGAGACAAAAGGAAATGTATTTTCTTATAAGGTACATTTACAACAACATTTTCTACTATAAATCTGACAGAATTGTTAAAATATTGGTAAAGCTTAGCACTGTATTTTATTTTCTAAGTATCAAATTTTGTACAGTTATTCACTACCCTTGCTCTAAACTATTATCGTACATTTCATATGGAAATAGCTGTTTGTACACAATTTACATTGGTAATAAAGCTTAGAAGTCCCAGCAGCATCTATAACAGTTCAGTTTAAAATCTCACTCTTGCACAGTGGTTTATGTGGAGCAAATTGATGCAGGAACCAGTATTACACCCTGCGTGCTTCCCCCTGAAATCCAGCCTGCCAGAAATTCCTGCTTAAACTGATGCTGGACATGATCATAATAAATTGTTTTGCAGGTGAAAGTACCACTGGCCTCAGTGGTTTTGCCTAAAAAAGGCTCTGTGATCTGATCCAATGTGAGGTTTTATCACTTCCACTGCTCCCTACGAGCATAGAGATCCCACAGCTTTCCTTGTCTTTCCACTATCCACAGGTATAATCTATTAAATTCCCTTTATTTCTGAGTTTTCTGTTGTTTCTTATCCTAACAATGGAAGAAGAAGCAGCACTAACTTTGAAATACATATTTTTTATATGTTATGAAAATGGGAAGCACTTTAGAATGACACTTGATAGTCAATTCTGTTTAGATTAGCACATTAAATTGCCCCAGAAAACTCTTCCTGTCATGCCAGTGAGACTGAAGAAATAACAGCATCTGTAATTCGAATGATAAATTTGGCAACTGCTCACATCTACCCCGGTCTCCTAAAGTATCTTTATAATCAACATGTTGAGTCCCTGCTGCTCTCAATGCAAATTAATGGCCTTTCTAAGTTATAAAACATAGAAAACAATATTTACAAAATAATTTTAATTAAAAAAGTAACAAAAACAAACTCTAAAAAAGATATTTTCACAATAATTAAAATAAAGTTTAATTAATCAAAGCCACTTTTTTCCTAGATATTGAGAAAATTGAATTGCAATTGTTTGTATATCTTTAAACTTGTTATCTCCGCTCTCTGAATACAGATGGTTTAAATTATTACATCTAAAGGTACTTCTGTACATTTTACTCTTGTATATTACATATTAATTTTATAGATTAAAAGCTTTATGATGAAAGAATAAATAAATGAAATAACAAACTGGAATTGTATATATTCAGATCCTTAGATAACAGTTTTTTGACACCGTTTATTTCCCACTCTGCTTCTATTCAGATGAGAGATAAAACACAAGACTTGTCTCAGAATCCAAGTCTCTCGCTGAGGAGTAAGTTCATAGTACCTTACAGAAATTTCCCGTCTTCCATAAATTCTTATGGAAGACAAAAGTACTCCTTTTCCCAAGTGCTTACAACAGTCTCTCGTTCTAGAAAACTATTTCATTAAAGTCCCAAAGTACTGAGATTCTATAAGAACTCCTCCAGTTACTCCCATTCCTGTCAATCAGTGGTTTTAAACTATGAAAAAATGCAATTCCTTGAACTCACGATACAGATATAAGGAACTGTGTGTGTCACTCATTCCCATCATTAAAATATCATCTAGACCCCGGAGGTGGCTGAGAAATTTGCCACTAGGTCCAGTTGTTGAAGATTTTACTCCAGCTAAGTTTTTAAGAGCATTCAAAGGTATTTAGAGTCCAGACATGGGAGCTGTCACAGAGCAGATGAGTTTTGCCGTCAAACACCTGTCAGCAGACCCTGTATAAGAAACATAGCACTACTTTTGCTCCTGAAGCTCTTAACCTGCTATTTGCAAGATTAAAACTGGGTTGTTTGTAGGTAAGACTGATCTGAGAAATTTGAATATGTTGGGCAGGCTTACAGAGAGGCACAGGGTGGGGTTTGACTGTCCTTTTGGAATGCTGAACCCACGTAAAGGACGTTTCTTACTCATGTGGCAGCATCCTTGCATTCTGCTCACAGACAGGACTTCAGGCGAGCTGTGCTCTTTAAAACCCGCTGACAACTCAGAATGTGGACCCTCTGAAAACTCTCTGACCAATCCTGTATTTATTTAAGCTAGTCTAAAACTAAACTAAACTAAACCTGGCTTACAAGGTAAGCTAGTTTTAAGTAAGCTTACTTAAGTAAGCGTACTCCAGAATGAAGCTGCTGTGTGGGAAGGATTGGTCTAAATCTTAAGTAGTCATAACTTTATTCTATGTGGGCGGCACAATGAGGAAATCAATTTCTTTTGAAAAGTTGGTCTTTAGGTAAAAATCTAATGTATGATGGAAGAAGAAGACAGGGCAAGAAAATGGGCTGAAAGAAAGACTTCAGGATTTTAAAATCCCATTTTAGTGAGCTAAATCTCCAGGCAGAATAAGTCTTGTTATTGAAGGCAAGATGCCATGTGGCAGAAGAGGTGGCAGTGTACTGAACACAGAATCCTGCTGCTCCCTGTACTCGAATGACACACAGAGGCACCTTGTCCTCAGCGCTTTCAACGCACAACTCAGGGCTTGATGAGCAATTTGTGATTGCAGCGGTGTCCTGGACTGCAGCAGGTGTCCAGGCAGTGATTTGGTGGCCTGTGAGAATGTTTAGGCATGATTCACTACCACCTCACCACAAATAAGTGCAGCATTTAAAGCAGAAGGGGAGGCTTAAAATGGTAAGTGCTGCAGGTGCAGCTTTTAAGCATACAGGCATTTGCAAATTGAAAATAAAGAGCTCTGTTTGTGCCACGGAATTGGGCAATCACAAATGGGCACTTCTTCAGTCTACCTGTAATAGCACATAAATGTGTTGTTGCACCTGTCTTGCAGACAATGTGTAATTCTGTAAGAACAGATATAGGGCTGTATTTATTGATATGTTCCAAAGAAGTATTTCATATTCAGGGTAAAAGCTAAAATGTTATATTCTGCCATGTTCATGAGACTGGTTTTCTTAAAGGCAGCCGTATTTCTCCTTGTATGGTTTTTGATTGCCAAATGTGTCTTGGTCTTCCCTGTAGAAGACATTCTTTGTCGTTCTGCTGTTATTGGGGAGTAGCAACAGGTTCTCTGACCTTGACAATGAAAGCATCCTGCACTAACAGATAAAGAGCTGAACTCACCTCCTATTTGGTGACTGCCAGTTTCTGTAACTGTAAAACTAGCATGAAAGTCAAAGCATTTTTAACTTCTAGAGCTGATATAAAAATTCTGTGCTGTTCTACAAATCAACTGAAACCAGTTCAGACTGCCCTATATATCACTTGTCATTACTTATTTCATTAGAAATTTGCACATCCAAGAGCATTTCTATGCAGACTGGCAAGCTTTCAAGCCTGACTCATTTTCTAAATATATCAGATATGAACCCCCTATATGTTCACAAGCATTTAAGTGTCAACTTTTGAGGGTCATATTATTCTCTTTCTTTCCGTGCCTTCAGCAGCACAAAGCCTGTGTTTGCCACAGAAGTCCACAAGTGCCTTGTCCTGACTGTGGAGTCCCTGCCCTGATGTGGCTCTGGGGAATCTGAGCCTCTTTCTCAGGTTGTCTGTCAGGATGAACTGGACAAAACCCTGCTTTTGTGTAGTGTGGTTTTGAGTCAGGGCAAGTGGTACCAGAGCCAAAAGCAACTGCTCTCGCCTGTATTCACCTCTCACAGCTCCACCAAGGTCCCACTACCAGTGGCCAGAACTGGGACATGTCCCTTTCATGATTTCTCTCTGGCACTGGGTTTCCCATGGAGCTAAGAACCTGGAAAATGTTACGGTGCTGCCAGTGGTTTCTGGACTCTGGCATCAGTGTCATACAATGGTGTTACATCCAAACATGTTGGTTGTTAAGCAAAAATTTTAGCAAGGATTTTACTAAACTCAGTGTACAGTACCAAGTTCCGAAGTTTGCTTACTCAAGTTTGAAATACTAAAGATCGCTGTAAATCATTTGCCAAGTGAGGAAGTTTTTTTTCTCCGTATTTTTTTGTATATTTTCCTTCATATTTTTCAGTAGAATGGCTGCAATCCTGACTCATTCTAATGGATCTGAATAAAACTCTGAATAACCTATCAGACATTGAACTACTGTTTGGCTGAAGCAGTTTTTTATCTATATACTCCTGCATAGTTGAGTACCTGAAAAGATTTTTGCTTTTTAAATTTTTTTTTGTACAAATAACTACTGTTTAAAAAAAAATCACGAAAATATTTTTTTGATTCCAGGCACACAATGAATCTAGAACTGATGAGATGTTCTTTGTCCACCTTTAGTGACCCTTGGTGAATAATAAATAAAACTAGTTTTAACATCCTCAAGAAAAGGCTAGGTTTAACAGCCTTTAACAAAGGACTTTTATGAAGAAGTCACATTTTTTAACAAGGGTTAATGTATTATTAAAAAAAAGCTTACAAAAGATCTGAGGTCCATGAGTGTAAAAAGAACAATTGTTAGACTGTAAGTTCAGGCATAGAAAGAAAAAAAAATTATATTCTTCAACAGAAAAGGAAAGAAGGCAAGCAAAATTACAAGATGGTTAAGAAGAAAAACTCAACAGAATACTTAAGGTGTATTCCTGTAGAAATGGAACATTCAATCACTTGTAGTCAACAGAAACCAACTGCGTAAATTTAAGCAGTACTTGCTCAAGGACAAAAAAAAAAGTGTCAGAAGATTACCACAACCACCCCTAATATATGTCTTTGAGAACATCCAAGGACATGTTAAACTACAGGGTAGGCAGGTAAAAAAAAATGCAGCAAAGCAAAACTGTGTGTTCATCTTTTTCTGAAAGGATGCTGCCAGGAGAGTTCATTTCTCCATTTAATAAACTTGTAGAATCAAAAGGGAAAATGATACAGAAGAGGAAGGGACTGAAAAGGAAAGAGGCTGAAATACTAATACAAAAAAAAAAAAAAAAAGGCTCCTCTCTCATTTGAATTAGTTTCTGTGCCAGGAAACAGCAGGAAACCCAGGATTTATCATCATGGCAAAGCTACTATCACTCTGTGAGCAGGGCCTGAGCACAAGGCTAAAGCTCTCCTGCAGTCCCTGTGCTTGATGGGCACTGTGGCTACGAATTTGGGATAAAAGGGAGCGCCAGGTCTCTGCAAACACAGAACCTGCCCTCCAACTCTTCTGCAAAACCGTGTCCTGTTCATCCCTCACAGTCTGTGGCTGGGACACAGTTGTGTTCCCAGTGTTTTGGAGACAGCAGGTCCAGCAACAGCTGCTCCTTGCTGAGCTCCTCCCACGTGTGTTGTCCCGAGGGTGACTCTGTCTGTCTCCCAAGGAAGAGGCAGCAGCTGACCCTTTACTGGGCAGCAGCTGCATCTTCACTGATGCTATTTTTCCTGGAATAATACATATTGGAAGAGATTGTCCCAGAGTAAACCATTATCCAGTATTATAAAACCTCAAAAGGCTTCAGTTGGGTGTTAATAGAAGTGACAAGCACTTGGAGAAGTCATTTAATCGTCTACACAAAGTTACATACAGATATGAGTAAATAGGGTGTGTGGGAGTAAAGATTTAAGCATGAATAATATTTACAGTAACTAGAGATAACATTACTAATGTACCCACAAATAGAAGTATATATTTATATACTTATATATTTATATATTGTACTTAATTAGATGCTCTCTTAATGGAAAGAAAACCAAGCCTACTAGTGTTGTTGTTCATTTCTTACATATCCTATTGTAAGTGTCTTTAAAGGGACCAACTGATGCATGAAAATCCAGAACTAGATCTGTTTCAATTAAGTAATTGACAGTGGCAAACCTCTGAAGAAGTTTAGAAGAGGAGAGAGAAAAACATTAGGACATTAGGGCATGGGACTCAATCTCATGTAATTCGTAAAACAAAATTATACATTTTTCTCTTCTTTTTTTTCCTTTTTGATTTCTACTTGGACAGAGGTTCCGCCAAGCCACAAATGAGAAATAACAAAATTTAGATTGTTTTGTTTTCTTCTAAAGATTCAAATATAAACTTCAAGTGCAATTCAAAATCCAAGTATTATTTATACTACATACTTCTTTCTATAACAGAACTTATCTGCAGGTAGTTTAATCATATTTGAATAGATTCCTCCTTTCTTTGACAAAAGTTATTGTTGATGAAAAATAAAAAGCTAGAAGGAATATTTTTACATAGTGGAATTTCAGATGGAAAGTGAGGATACACTAGTGCAGACAAAAATTTGGATCTACAACTAGATGCACCCAGGGATGCAAAATATTTTTTCGTAGTAAGAATCCCATTCAGAACATTGACTTTTAACAATTATAAAACATTACAGGTGTTCTTCAACAACAATTGAGAACAAAGACTGCAAAAAAGAGCCTTCAAATGAGCAAACGTTTCTACAATGGAGGAAAAACAATATTTGACAGGAATGCAAAGTAACCAAAAATTGAATACCACTAGACTATTTGTATGGTCGTAGAAACCTGGAAACTTTTGATCGCAGTAGCTTTATAAATGATCTTGGAAACATTTCTTTTGATTCTTGTGCCGTGTACTTGAAATAGTTTTGAGGGTGTGCCAGTACATCAAAGAGAGCTTTAATCAGTTTCTTGTCCTACGGAAGACAACACAGATATGTTAGATAAGAGCAGGGTTTGGATTTAGTGCCTGCACAGGTTTCAAAACTGAAGAACAATCAGGTCTGTTTTGCAAAACTTGAGTCTGGGTAAAGCAGGGTAGGGAAACTGCCCCATGTTGCTGTGGAGTTTTAGAGGGATGAGTCTACTTGCTGTGCTGGATGTTTTTTGCAGTTCTCCTGGCAGGTCCTGCCCTGGGAGGGCAGCACCAAATTAACCACAAACTGCAGATGTCAGGCATTAGAACTGCAAGCTGCCTCTGACTGTCTGTCCTCCCAGCCTGTTCCACACTGCTGTCCAGGCCTTCCCTCCACGGATGGGAGACAAGGCTGGTCCTCAGTGATGCTGAGCTTTCTGAGGACCTTCTCCTGTACCTTGGGAAAGCCTTGACTCGGAGCCTCAGCTGAGCCTGTGCCTGGCACTCTGCACTGCAGCTGGGACCTGAGCAACCCCAAAGCTGGAGTGAGAGAACAGTGCTGGGCAGGGATGGCCAGGGGAGCCGGCTCTTCCTCAGCTCCTGTCCTTCCAAGCCCCACATTTACACAACTCAATTTTGCCCTCTGAACAGCCTTTTTCCAGTTTTAATTAGTTAGTTGTTACAGGTGTTGCCTGTACCTTTGGAAAACCATTTCTTATTGAGGCAAGATAGTGATTTAGGTAAATACATTTTCTAATGCACAGCAAACTTGATTAGTCATTTAAACATCTAAATGCCAGACTGAGGCTGAAGAAGGCTCTTCAAACAATAGGTCCTCCATTCTTGGCTGACTAATTTTTCTAACACACGATCTTATTAATCACATTAACATACATTTCATTTAGTTCCTGATTCCACAAAGCACGTAAGCACGTGCTCAGACCAGCTGAGCTACTTGATTTCGGGCTGCTTCAAATACCAGCAAAAACCTCAGAAGACAGAGAACTGAATTTGGGGTCACCCTTGAGCTATAAATATAATGACTCTATCAAGGTAACAAGAACTATTTGAGGAAAATTCTTAGGAAAATGAATTCTTGGTTGGCCTCAAGGAAAGCAGAAATTTCTTACCTTTAGAATTTCTTGATGGTTTTCTGATGCATATAATCGGCCATCTCGAACAATGTCTTCTATTAGTTGTTGGTAATCCTCTGAAAAATAAAGATCAGCTGAGTGACTGTTTGTGACATCCTTTGGGAGGGCAATAGCCCGACATGAGCTAGACCTTCTCTTGAAGACAGAGCTGTGAAATTTTGTATCCAGTTAATTATTCAGTGTCTCTCAGGCTGCTGTATTCTAATTTAATCACCTTAAAATTCTCTATTTCTTTACAACAGTGATTTTGAGTTATCCCTATAAATAGTAACATCCTCAAAAAACTACTCTCTCCAGATAATAATGCTGTATTATCTCTACTCTTGAGGTGAAGAAACAGGGATACAAAGTAACTTTTCAAAGATTAGATAGGTTATATATATGTTATTTCAAAGTCTTTGCAACTAAAATTAAATGAGACACATAAAGTTTTTCCTCATTCTTCTGTCCCTGTAAGCAGTGTAAGAGAGATCTGAAAGGAAAATTTTCTGTAATTCAGATATAACACAAAGATGAAAAATAATTTCATTCTCACCATCATAAGTCACATAGGGGACCTGAAATCCTTTGCCACTGTTTCCTTCATTTGACTTGAACTGAATCCAGAGTTTCCTTGATCTTGAGGTAAATGCAATAGGTCTCTCATATGTCTGACATGTTTCATATGTAGTAATTGAAGTAGGAGAAGCTGGAAATAAAGTTAAATTATGTTCTTTATAAAATAACTTTTTGCACCCTTCCTCATCTAGAGGTCAGAAATGTCGAATTGACAAGACACTTCTCAGCTGACATATTCCTGAGAGCAGAAGTTTTTTTGTGATAGAATGGATGTTGTCTTTATTTTCCTATAAAAAGAAGTAGGTGTTTCCACAAAGGTAATGGGAGACCCTCAGGAAGAAGCTTAAGCAGGTGGTGAGGTATAATTTTTGACATTTATAAAATTACTATCAGTATTACCTTTTTTTTTTTTTTNTACTTTTTTTTTTTTTTTTTTTACTACTCTGGCATTGTATCCCAGAGTTCCCATATGCTTGTCCCAGATAGGTAAGAACAAGTGAGCTGCATGCCAGGCAGGCATGGTAACGAGCCCCTCACATGCCCAGTTTGGGGAGTTCATCCGATAGCCATAAACCACTTGTAAATAAAAACACAATAAAACCAGAATGCAATGTCTGGTATGGTAATTCTGAATAAAAGACTGTCACACCCTGCAGAGTCAGTGACACACAGAACAGTGAACCTGGGTGTGAGGAGGTGATTGGTGACAGCCAACATAGCTTCACTAAGGGCAAGTCACGCCTGAAGTGTAACTTTACCCTGATGTGACTGGCTTTGGTCACTGTTGGAACCACAGTTCGGGGTTAGAAGGACAACTGATGTGTTATAGTAAGTGCTTGGCTTTTAAAAAGCTCATCTGCACAGGTATAATTTCCTTCCATCTACAGTGACCAGGTGTCTTCCTTCTGATGTACAGAAACGTCAACACAGGCCCTCAGGGATAAAAAGTTGTGGAAATTGTTTTAGCAAATAAGAGACACCATTTTTGTGAGTAAATACGCTGTTTTGAACAAAACTCCATATTAACAGTTGCCTTTCAGGTTTGGTGCTTGTTGGAGATTTAGCAACAAATCACCAGAAGGATGCCCACATCCTCCATGCAAAAGAGGAGTGCATCTCACTGGCACCTTAACTTCGGAAGTTGTTGAATTAACTTCTTAATCAAAGAGACAATGCACCCCCTCCACTCCACAGAAAAGTGGAATAACTTTGGATTTCTTGAGGGTGTCAGTTGCACCAACCCACTGCCCCGATTTAGCAATAACTGCAGCATATATATATTTAAAAAGGATAAGTGAGAGCACAATTTCTACAGATTACAGAGATAATTCTCCAAATATAATTTAGCATTGTTGACTTTTAGAGTGGCAGTGATTTATCCCTTGTGATAACAGCGCCAGACAGAAGCCCATTAACTACTTTGTGATTCAGACAATAAACTTGAATAATTAATATCACTCTGCTAACTGTTATTGGTAGTGTTCTAACTTGCTGTGCCACTTCATTCAAGAAACCTTTTAGACACACTGGGTACATTGAAAACAGTCATCCCTTCAATATGAACTATTCACTCCATTAGTTTGCAGGAAATATAACCCATGTCTGGCAACTTACCACTTTTTCTCATCACTAAAACATCACCACATTCATCTTCAATTGGGAGAAATATCTCAGGTACCACAATGAGTATTCTTCTCTTTGGGGGTGGATTTATATTCCAAATGCATTCCACATTAGCTGGGTAGTCTCCAGGGTAGTTGGGTGATTCAATGTAGCCAGTGTAGTCCCCCAGTTCTCCTCCACAGTGCTGGTCTGGGGAGAAACATAAATTAGAATTTGTGTTAGGTGATTAGTTAATCTGAGGTGTTTTTCTAGATCTGTCATGAGCAAGTCTAAACTCTTCCTTGTGGCTTTAGAAAATGCACACATTCTCCACCTTTAAAGGAATATTTGATCCACAAGGTTGCTCCAGCTGATTGCAAAACCTTAATCTCCAGTGCATGAACTGATTCAATGCCTCATCCAGGCTGCTTTAACATTTGATTGAGAAACACAGGTAAATAAACACGATCCAATTGTGGTTACCACGGATACTGTGCTGACATGCAGAAGATATTCTGCTTTAACTTACTTGGTTTTTAACTGGGTTTAGCTGAATGAGTGTGCTGGTCCCAATAGCCAGCCTTACTTGATTACAGATCTGCCTCGCTTCATCTTAGATTAAACCAGTTAACAAAGGATCTCCACTGGTGGATCAGTTTTTCTCTCTGAGTTTTCAAAACGCCTATTGAATTTGGCACAAGTTACTTCAGCTTGATCTCTCCAGGCCTACTCATCCACATAAAATTAGATATATGTTTAAATATTTTGCATAATCCAGCCCTCAAATATTATGTAAGGTCAGAAACTGGCTTGAAAACTGAGAGGACTTAAGACAGCAAAGGAACAAGTGTGGTTTTATTTTACAGGAAAATCATCAAACTTCTTCAAATTCCATACAAATGTATAGTTTACTCAACTGACATTAGAAATTATAAAGGTCTTATAAGACACATGGCACATAATCACAATAAAAACTTACAGGAGATCTGCACATGAATAGTTAGTTAGATGATATTGCTTAATTATTATAGAAACATTCTCTTAAATTAGCATGGTAGAGATGAAAAAAAAATGCTTGCCTAAAATAATCAGTCATTCACAAAAGATCAAGTAAAATGGCACTGAAAACCTTGGGGATATTTACAATGGTAATTAAGATAGAAGGCTGAGTACTGCAAAAAAGCCTCCAAGAAGATCTCACTGTCATAAGTGATTACCTGGCAACTGCAGCATGCATGACCATATCTTCTAATATTTTATAATTATTCTAAAATGGCAGTTACTCTGATAGAAGATATTTTGCTCTACAGAGACACAGAAAAATATGCATCACTGCTACACAACCTACAGGAGCTGGGAAACGAAATGCTCTGTAGTTTTAACTTGTAGCTGGCACTCTGTGAAATCATATTAAAGCGAAAACACTCATATGCATCAAGTGGTACTTTCCCAACTTTTCTTCCTCATTGTTTTCCCAACTCTTACTATTCCCTCTGGCAGTAGATATTTGCTAACTAGGAAATACAACACTCAAGTCCAGCCTGACAGACAGAACCTTCGAGCTGCCGTTCAGATCTAAAGACTCTCTGTGTCACTGATATAAACGTGACTTACTTTTGCAATGCGTGACATTGGTGGAGCCATCAAAATCTGTACTGGTGTTGCCAGGGCAGGTGATGCAGTAGTTCTGGCCAAACTCAGGCTGGTACGTTCCCACAGGGCACCGGATACATCTGTGTGTTGAGGAGTTGTAGTAGTGCCCAGGAGAACAGTGAACTGTAAGGTATGAGGTGTATTATTTTCAAAAAGTAGCAACCTCCAGTGCAGGGAGAGCTTTCCTCTGCCCTGGACATACCTGGTCTGCAACATAATAATTAGGCCATAAAAGGTATAAAAGACACCAGTTCCCTGTGTTTCCCAGTATAAAGGATCTTCCAACTAAAACCCCACGACTAGAGCTAAACCCTTATGACCTAGAAATGTGTGCTACATATCTCTCACTGTCTTTAATATATTTGTAATAAATGGAAGCTGATGTAAATCCACCTCAACAAGAAAAATTACTTTCACAGTAGCAGGAGGGAGGTTTCCATTAGCATCTGTTTGCCAGGGCCAGCATGTCATTCCAGTAACTAAACCAAAATGCATTTGGGTAGATTCCTTCTTCAGCATTGGCACTGGAAGTTGACATTATGGAATACAGAACATGTTGCACGCTTACAGTTTCTGCCTAGCCCATGAGTAATCAATCCTTAATTTTGTATAATTTCTGTAGTGTTTAGTTTTTTTGATACAGTAGATAAGAATATATAGGACATGAAAGCTAAAGCATTGTCTAATCCAAGTTTGTGTTATTTATTGCCACACAGTGGGGCTGATTCCCTTACCAGTTACAGTCCTGACCCTGTACCTGCCCGTGGTAAATTCCAAAGAAAACCATAAATCCCGTTCAGCCTGCACAACCTCGGGACACCATTCCCAGTTTACAGATTTCTTGACCGTTCCATTTAATCACATGCCCATGCAGCAACAATGTTTGTTTTGGAGCCTTCAAGAGCCCCTTGGCCCTGATGATAACAAACTAAAGGCCAAGAAGCAGGAAGATGAATTATGGAAAAATTTTGAATTCACCTTTGGTTTCACAGTCTTGAAAGGAAACAGCACCTTCGTATTTGGTCACAAGCCCACCGCCACAGGGAAAGCAGAGGGTCCTTCCTGGTTCGGGCTGATACGTACCAAGAGGACAGACTGTACAAGGTTTAAAACCATCTGAAGAGTAGTGCCCAGGAGAACACTGCCCTAGAAATTGAAAATGATCGTCTGTATTAGTGTGTTGACTTTTCTGGATGAAGTATAAAACCCACTAGTAGCTAGCAAGTCTTTCTTTCACTTAAGCATGTGACATCAAGACAGCTGCAGATCAAATTCTAATCTTACCAGCAAATTTTGTATTGTTCCTGTATCTTCTTCCTAAAACCACCACCACTAAATAGAACCAGTTTCATAATATGCTTTTTGGCAACTATGTTTCTGTTTGGATTATTTTTTCTTTTTCTTTTTTTAGAAAGAGGTCTATTAAGATTTCATTAGAATACTTTGTACTTTCACCAAGCCTTTCATTTCAGTATTTCAAAGCACTTTATAGGAAAAAATGGAACTGCACTATGCCTATGAAGCAAGTTTTTGTATCTCCCTTTTAGAGATGTGGACAGTGGATCATGGGGTTTACAAGACGGGAGGGTACCAGTCCAGCACCTTGTCTGTGAGAATACCTAACACCAGCAGCTTTCCATGTAGTTGTGAAAACTAGTGCTTGTCAGATGCTCCTCTGCCAGGAAACAGTGATTTGTGTAAAGCAAATTGCTTTCTGAATGAATCTACTGACACAAGTTTCCAAACTTACTCTCCAGGCAGTTTCTGACACGTATTTGTTTGCCTTGGTTCTTGCTAGCTTGAGCACTTTACTCTGTGAACCTGAGAACCAGGATGTCAGGTTTTTCAAGATTATGGCATGAATGTGTATCTTCACACCACTCCAGACTGGGACACCAGCACTGTGAGATGCTACACAGTCCCTGAGGTTGCCTAATCCCAGTACTTTGTAATTTAGCCTCCCTGAGAACTGAGCAGCAGACAGAAACAACTGGTTTGAAAACAAGAAGGTTTTGAGAGCTCTAGGTATTGTTGCAGTCTCCTAGGAGCCCTGATACTTGCTGGGAAATGTTTGAGGCATTCAGTATCTTAGGTGCTTGGCATGAACGAGGAACTTTGGTACTTAGGATGAACTAGAGCTCCTGAGTGAAAGCAAAGTTCAAGTTCTGACCCCACAAAAGCCAAACTCCTATGGACACCTGTGGGGCCAGCATCTCCAGGATTCACTTGTGCTCCCATCTCAGCTGGCTGGAATATGACCGTACAAACTGGCTGTTGTGACACAGACCTCAGAGAAATATTATGATGCTACTAATTAGAAGACAATTTTGCTCTGTTTTTAGTAGCAAAACTGATCTACTGGGACTGGCCCCATTGGTTACTGGAACCCAGACCGGAACAGGTTTCCTGGTAGGATTTGTGACCCTTGTGGGGGACCCACGCTGGAGCAGGCTGTGCCTGAAGGACTGACCCTGTGGAAAAGTGACTCGTATTGGAGAACTCTTGCCCATGAGATGGAGTTACATTGGAGAGGTTAATGAAGTCTCCTGTGGGAGGGACCCCACGCTGGAGCAGCAGCAGGGAAGGAGGGAGGGGTGTGGAAGAGGTGTTTTTAAGAGATATTTTATTTCTCCTTATCCTGCTCTGATTTTGATTAGTAATGAACTCACTGAATTTTCCCAATCTGAGTCTGTGTGATACTTGGTGAGTGGTCTCTCCCTGCCCTTAAGTCATGAACCTTTGTTATCCTGTCTCTCCCCTCTCCAGCTGAGGAGGGCAGTGAGAGATCAGCTTTGGTGGGTGCCTGGCATCCAGGCAGGGGCAACCCACTGCAGCATGGAATTCACTTGCAGCTACAAGTGATTTCTGCACAACAGGCACTTAAAATCTCTGACATACTTATGGAATGTACGTTCCTTATCTTCAGGAGTGAGGATTTCAGTAAAAGTTTATTGGTTACTGCACAGGCATTTCTGCTCTGGGAGATATGATGCAAAAATACTATTGATTACTGGCAGTAAGTACATTTCTAACAAAGTCTGGTTTTCCAAAACACACGGTTTCATCACACGTGCTGACACAAATATTGATAAAATCTTGGACAGGGAAATTTATGAAGTCCAAAGCATATTCTCTCTTGCCACTTCCAGAGGGTAAGAGGAGAGCTGAGCTGTTTTGATCTGACAATAAACATTGTGAGATAAACCCACCCTGCAAAAATAATCAGAAGGGTTTCTTTTTGTAGTTGTACAGAACAATAATTCCAATGTAAGCCTTGAAACAGAAGTCTTTTTCCTCTAGCTGTTATGCTGCTTTTGTCAATATGCTATAGTCAATTTTTATAAACTCAGACTGTATTTTGATAAGCTATTGTGTTTTGGATGAATACAAATTAGCTTAGCAAAGATGCACAGGTGTTTCAAATTTTTCCTCTGATATTTCCCTCATACAGCAAATCAGCAAAATCTATCATATGTTTGGAGACACTACAGTTATTTTTTATTCAGTAGATGGGAAAATGTAGCAGTTTCTCAAGTGACATTTGCCATGTGTTCGCTTTAGATATCCTTGAAGAAAGCATTAATGTAAATTACATGGATGAGTTTTAAGGGTAGAACTTGTGCAGCAGATAGGACAGATTTATTTCAAAGTCAGAAAATGTATCTGCTATAAACTAGATTTTGATAGTCTGTAATGAAATGAGGTAAAGAAAATAATTAACAGTTGAGTCTTAAAAACTTATTTAAAAACTTAAAAACTGATCAAGTTACAGTAGAAGCACCAGGTATTATCATAATTATAATTTAGTTTATAAATCATGAAGTTGAATCAGAGATGCTACATCACGTGCCAAAAGCTACAGTGCATTCAAGCAGCGCTGAAACTTGCACACATTAGTTCTGAGTCTGGGTTACAAATCCCTGCAGCATAACTATCTCAAATTTATAATCGCTGCTAATTAGAGCAGGTAAGCTGCATCTCATGCAAAACATTAAATGAGCAGGTTCATCTTTAGACTCACCAATACCCGTCCAAAGTAATCCATCCCTTTGGCTTGCAATACACTGATGAGTCCTTACAAGTCCAGGTACTTCCATACCTGACTTGAAGCACAAAGTGCTTTGCTTGGCTTGCTCATTTCCGTACCATAACTCACATTGCTGTAGCAGATCCCATCTTCTTGTCAGCAATGTGAGTGGATGGCTCGAGCCAAACCATCCATTGCTTGTAAGTGCACAGAGATTTCTTCTGTTACCTTTACAAGACAGAAGTGCGGCAGGCTCTCTCCTCTTTCAGCCTCCTTGCCTCACAGGGTGTGAGGCAACACCTAAAGCTTTTATAATCAAGTTCAACTTGCCTCCACATTCTGACACGTTCCGGGCGCCCGCTACTCCCTGGCCATCGTTACTGGGGCAAGGCTCACAGGTGAGTTGGCCTTCTGTGTCCTGGTACGTTCCTGGCGAGCACGGAACGCACTGATTGTGTTCTCCGCTATAAAAGGTGCCCGTGCTGCAGGTAACTGGGGGAAAAAAAGGGGAGGCTATGTAAGGATGTTCACTTTGATCACGTTATTTGCCCTAATATCAAACATTTGGCCCCAGGATTATGATGGCCCATGTTTTGCATATGTTAGTCCAGGATCCTCACCTGATGTAAACAGACCTATCTCCACTGTGGTCTAGGCCAATTTATATCAGGGTGAGGTCCTGCTTCTATTGTTTAAACTATTAAATGGCTTTGTAATGCACTCAGGTGTTTATCACACCTGCGTTGTTAATAAAGCTGGGTGCAGTCTTAAAACGGTATCTTGCAGTTTGTTAAAGCAGTGCTGCACAAAGTGTGGGAAGCAGTGAGAGCTTTTAGTTTATACCAGGTGCAGTTACAAGTTAGGTTTATGGCTGATGACTACAAAAAGTCTGTCCCATGAGATCAGTTCTAGAGATTTCCCCATGGGCAATGTGTCCCCTGTAATGATTTCTGTCTCTTGCCATTCAAATACCCCAACTGTACAGCATCTTAAATACAGATATGAATACATGAGCTTTTCTTGCTTCAACAGGGCACATAACTATTACACATTTTTCTCTGCTGGACAGGCGTGGTTAAAATGTCTGAGTTTCTACATACTAACAGCAAAAGTCTTACAAATACAGTTTATAAATCACTGTTCTCATATGATGACAACTACCTCTGAACCCACTCATTGGAAGGACCTATCAGATCTGACTTCCTCTGGCTTGTAAATCACTTGGTGTCTAAAAAGCTGGAGAAATAGATATGCTGATTTTGAAAAGGTGTCTGCAAGTGATTTGAAAGCTTGCAGTGCTGAGAAGTGCCATTAAGAAGTTTGCACTAGCACACTGTCCCCAGAAAAGCACTAGAGCCTGATAAAATGGGAAAAGGCTTAAAGAAATTAGGTGTTTTACATAAAATAGATTTCTATGATTTTTTTTAACTGGACCTTTTGAGCATTAAAAATAACATATCCATGGATCACGGATTATTTGGTGGTGAGGATAGTGAGAGTGGTGATAGAAAAGTAAACATACAGCAACTAGGCAAACATCATATTGTTTTACAGAATTGTAATTATATTTTGGTAAGATGGGAGCAACTGGGAACTAACTGCCAACATCGTCTTGTGGCAGGTTTTGATACCTACCACCTGACAGCATGGGAATGTATCCATATTCATACTTTTGTTTTCCTGCAACCATCTAATGAGGGAATTCATCTAATGAATTCCCTTCAGAATCTTATGAACCATCCATAGTCCATGCACATACACTGAGCACTACTGATATTAAATTCTAAATAATTATCTCAGAGATTTCCTCCCTGGTTCACTAGGGAAAGGGTAATTTTGGACTGCTTGTTTTGGGGGATATGACTGAATATTCGAGCTGTTTGGACTTACCACATTTTCCATCCTGCAGTACTTGCCCTGTACTGCACGCTTCATGCCCTTCAGTAGCTTTAGCTGGCTTCTGAGCCACTTCATATTCTGTCCCAGAAAACTGAATGTAAAATTGCTGTTTATTAATAGATTTCCTCAATGTTTTGATTGCAGTTTGCAGCTTCTGCTCCATCCTTTTCCGAACACAGTCAATGTTACAGGTGTCTAGATGGGAAATGATAACAAAACTAGAAGCAATTGAGATTCATGTTTAAAAGAGGTGCTTAACAAAAAGCTTAGCCTGCATTGCACTATGACACCTCTGCTTGTTTCACCATCTTGTCCATATAAATTGAAGCAGCAGCTCACAGCATTCAAGATCAGACCTTTCCAAGGGACAGGATGGTATCCTGAGGTCCATGGAACACTTCCATGGCCTGCAAGTGCACGCTGAGTGCTGCAGAAAGCATCAATCCCAATGTGTTTTCCTTCCAGGTGTGTGTTCAGTCTGCCACCATTAATGTTCCTGAATTTTCTCTGCCCATGCTTTTATCAGGTGATTAGGAACTCCTGCCACTTCCCTGATCAAAACACTTTCGTGTCAGCGACAAAAAGAAAGGTGCTTTCAGGCACAGCTGCTGTTTGAATCACTTGGCTAGTGAGGTGCTCCTCAAGTTTAAGAAATCTGCCTTTGACGACTGACATCTTTATAGGATTCAGTCCACATTTTCTTTGGCTGGAATTTATAACATAACATTCCATCTCATTAATAACTTGAAACAATTAATTTTATTCCTGAAGATTGGTGAGAAAACATGAACTTTTCAATTGTATGATAAAACTGTCTGATTCACAGACTTGATATTCAGCAACTTACATTTTGGAGGATATTTTTATCATTGTTTTTGCAGAACTTCTACCTGATCTTTATGTTCCCTGTACATCAATTAGCACTTCTGCTGTTTAAAGAAATCAGACTGAATTAAAGCACGACTTAACTCAAGGCCTTGAAGGAATTTTGATGCGGGTTCAATTTTTGTTCCTTTGGCTCAATTTCATCCCTGGTTCTTTTCAATTAAATCTCTGAAACTTTGAGTTTGAAAAGGCTGTTGAATGAGGCTTGTGCTAAAAGATGTTCATGACAGCTTGATGAAATAGCATCAAAGAGATTTTAACAACACACTGAGGAACTAAATTCTGATTTCTCTCCACAGACCAATCTTTCACAAACCTGAGACTTCTTCAGACTTCATCTCCACTTCGAACTCTGCAGTGATATGGGACACTTCTTTTGAGGGTGACTTGCGGCCTCGGCGTTTTTTCTTGGAGGAATCGCACTTGAGGTTCACAAAAGTCACCTGGCAGTTGTCTGTACAGGGGAACTGACCTCCTTTGCAGGAGAGAAGCAACACAGAAAAGAATTCAAGTAGCAAAGTAGCAAGTGACAGGCTAACAAGTGATACGTCATTGGGTTATCATGAATGCAGTGACAGGCTTCATAACATTTTCTGTGTGTTGAGAGACACCTCCTTCTCCAGGCAGTGCTGGGTTTGCTCATTTTGCTAGCGAATGCAGAAGGCAAAAGCACAGTCTGGTGAGGCTCAGCTGCACAGTGGTACCTCCAATGCCTAAAACTGCCCAGCCCTTTTCTGCATAAGGATTAGAAAGCTCTTTACAGAAATTATTTTAAATCAGCCAATACTATAAACAGGCATTTGATGGCTAAACAAAGTAAGAGAGTCAATTTCATAAATTCACAAGAATGTCAGGCCTGGGCCTCTAAAAACTATCAGCGAGTATTCCATCTCTTTCAGAAGTGGCAATCTTCAGATAGCAAAGGCTTTAGAAGACTTTGATTGTGAGGTTATGAAAATGTATTGGAAGGTTTCATCTGAGCAGGAACTGTAGTTTACCACAGGTGATGGACCTTCCGGGTCAGGCAGAAATTTGTAACACTCAAGCCACCAGAAGGATTTCATTCCAAGGGTGTGGTTGTATGATATAATCTTACTATTAGACTCAGAGGTTCAGATGACATAACAAACACAAAGCAAAGCAAGCAAAGAACAAGGAAATGCATCTAAGAAATACATGCCCATAGTGATTGTATGGACCAAAAAATTCAACTTCTATGACTTGAAAAATGAGTCTGATAATCACATCTTATTCACAGGGTAAGCATCTTGATGACTAAGACATAAGTCAATACTTGCGAAATTAGAGACATAAATGTGTAGATTGCAAGGTAAAGATGAAATATGAGTCTAAATTTTAAAAGTGAAATCTTTAAACCATTCACTGTTTTTTCTTAAATAGCTATTTTTACTCTGTTCTGGGCTCATGTAAGGTTTCTCACTCACTAGGAAAGTGGTGGTGAGACAAATTCACAACAGAGAACGTATCAGTAGTAGATGTTTGGTGTAAGCTGCTAAGTTGCTCAAGAAGCAACATAACTTTTTTAACACCACATTTTTGTTAATTACATCTAAATCTTACAGATATTTTTTCTAACATCATAACTACTCACTCTTTCATAACAAAAGATCTAAGGCTGCGTAACATTAGATTTTCATAATAACATTCCCTCTTGGGGGTTGTCTTTGGTGCTACAATAGGTTATTCATCCAGCATAAACTAAACAAATAATAGCTTTTGTTTTCTTTTAAAAACCTCATTTGGGAAAACCAAACCAAACCAAACCAAACCAAACTGACACTGTTTCACATAACTTTGCATTAGTCATAGCTTTTTGTCTTGGGGTATTTCTGCCATTATCAAGGCCAGAAAAAGGATCAGCTTAATTCCCAACTCATGTACTTTTGAACGAAGATTTTTCAAAGCAACTGGTGAGATTTTCAGCACTGTTAGATCCAAACCCAAGGCACTGTTCAGCCAGAGTGAGAACCTTGGCCTGAACTTAAATTCAGACCAAATATGAAAACCAGTGATTTTTTTCCCATCTGCAGCGTGAAAACAAAGTGTGCAAATGAACAAGCAAACAAAAAAAAAAACTAGAGTGCTGTTTACATGCTGGAAAAAACCACCTACCTGAAACAACCTGCTTCCCAGAATCTTTTGTTTTTTCTTTGCTGCGAGGCCGTAAATGGCATTTTGCATCTTTGATTTTAAAACGAGCTTTCTGCTTGATTGGAGGGGCTAGGGAATCTGTTGATGTAAAGTATAAAAAAGCTACCATTGGGACGGAAATGAAACGAGATCTGAAACTTATTTTTAAAAACAGACTCAAAAGCTTTCTTGTGACACAGAAAAGAGGCAGCTCAAGAATTACACAGCTTGTACAAGAGGGTCCATTCCCACAAGCTCATTTTTTCACTTGAGTACCTGCCCTTGGGCCCACACAGATCAATGAATGTGCTAGCACCACGCTTGCTATGCACATCTTGTCAGATTTTGGGTGAATTTGTCTTTTACTATGAGAAAGATTAATTCCTACTTTTTTTTTTCTGGACTCTTTTTCTGTGACTTCCCATGTTACTGGGCTGTAGTTCTGCTCTTGCTAGTGCCAGTAAGATTAATTTAGTGGGGCTATGCTGTTGGCAATTGAAAACCATCCAAAGGAACCGCCTCTATTTGCAGTCTGTGGCTTGCAAGCCTTATCCCTCAGCTTTAAACCCAAGGCAGGTTTCACAGTCTTGTTTGAAAGGCTGTTATACAGTCATGCAATGCACAGAAAATGGAGCTGCTGGCTGATTTCCTCACGAAGTCCCTGGAGGAAAAGACTGGCCTGACTGTCACCTGCCAGCTGCTTTGGGCTGCCCACTGGCCCTGCAGAAGGTGGAGGGTGGTCCCGGGTGATGCCACAGCGTGGGTCCCTCTTTCCTTGGTCCGGCTTTGCTGAACCAGGACTACAGAGGTGGCCTGTCCCTGTGCCACAAGCAGACACACCTGCTGCCGTGCTGTGCCACTCCACAGCACTGGACCTCCTAGCATATCCCAAATATATAACAAAGACATGGCTGGAGAACTGGCAAATGGGAGAGGAGTACAGCAGGTATGTGAAAGGTGGGCTGACACTTCCTACTGCTGGATGTGGTTTCAGCTGCTTCTAATTTTGCCAGGCTTCAAGTTTTTGGTTTTCTTTTTTTATACTATCAGCTTTCATAAACGTTTGAAATGTCTCTGCAAAAACAGTCCAGCCATTTTCAAGAAAAAGATGAATGAAATGCAGTATTTTCTCACAGAAGTCTTATAACCTTTTTATGGGGGGATAAACTTTTATCCTTGCAGTAGGAGAGTCTGTGCTCCTGTGGAAGGGCTTTGCAGGTGAGGGCTGGGACTCACCCTTGTGCTACTGCTGGGCCCCTCTGGCTCACACCCAGGCCTGGGAAAAAGTCCCATTTTGATATGCTTGCTGTTGCCTTGCTAGACTATGGAAAGCAAATAATTCTAAATAGTTGTCCTTATTGAACATATCTCAAACCTGCAGCACTCTCACACTGACCCACCAACACAATGCTGCAGCTCCACACATCCCACCCTCAAGGACAGGCTGCAGAAAAGGAGTGTGTGCATAAGGGAACATTGGCTACCTTTGATGCCTAAAGATTTTTGCTTTTTACACATTTTCCATATATTTGTAGCTTCGTACACCATAACACATGGTTATATAGCTTCTGGTGTTTTTCCTGCCCTTTCTCTAAGATTTTAGAATGATAAGCTAACCCTACTAACATATACTTGAATTCTGTTTAGCCTTATTCTTAAGAAGAGAATTCCTGACAAGAAAATCTTATTTTCTACCAGAACTTAAGAGACGTAACAAGAGAATAGGGCAAAGAAGCCTCAATGGGGCTGACCCAGGGGTGGGTTACTGGGCTAACTGATTTCCTATTGGATGTGCCAGCCAGATACACTAATTAATTAACCTTATAGAATTACAGAAGTGCTGTAGCACACGTGCACAGAGCCACACTTTGCGCGCCCGAAAGCGTTCATTGAAGAATTGCTTTTTCATCTCACCACTTGAACTCTGTTGCAAGGTTTTTCCTTTTGTTATTCGGCAACACCTTAAACCTTGCCTCACCTAACTCCCGAGCCTGACGTCCTGCAATCCCCGGAGGTCCATCCCCTCCCTCCCTGGGCCCAGAAAAGGGGGAGCAAGCAGGGCAGCACCCACCTGAGCAGCTGGGCAGGGTGGAGTTGCGCCTGGGCTGCGCCTTGCTGTGCTGCACGGGGACGCCGCAGCTCAGCGTGTAGCTGTTCTCCGAGTCTGGGGGACAGAACACAGTCAGCACACGGGCAACAGCCCCGCAAAGCACCTGCTCGAGGCCTCAACTCCTCAGTGCTGCTAAACAAGGAGACATTCTAAGTGCTGAACTTGGATTTTAAGTGGCTGAAATACTTTGCCAAATGCTTCAACACTTCACAGTGTTGACTGCAAGGTTTGTTTCTGCCGGCAATGAAATGCTACATTTCGTAAGTGATTTGGCACAAGGTTGGCTGTGCACAAGTCAAAAATATTTTGTGTTTGTCCATGGCAAAGTCCTTCTGCTTTGATCATCCCTATAATTAAAAAAAAACAAACCCATGTAGTTTCATAAAAATTTTACCTTCAGGCTCCGACAACTTCTTGGTGGAAACAAAAATGGGGAACTTAGAACCATAACAGTATTTACATATTGCAGAGATAAAACTGTGTCCTGGTGCTTATAAATTAGAGAAATGCACAGTTCCAGTAATCTCTGCTAAAATGAAACTATAGTGTCTATAGCTTGACAGCATGTAATGCCAAGACTAAACGTGAAAAGTAGACACCAAAAAATAATCCTGCGCCAGAACATCTATGAAAAAGCGGTAGCAATCCCCGCCTCCTTCCTGCAAAACTGTGAAGACGAAAACTACCAGTAGCAAATGGTAAAAAAAAAGGAGGGAGGGGAATGAAATGCCCAGATTTTTATAAATAGTACTCAGCTGGACTGAGAGACACACCCACCTTAACCAGGATGGTGCAGAAAAAAATCGTTATATACTGAATTGCTGTGACAAAAGGGAGGGCAAAAATGAACAGTTAATTTCAGTGAAATCCTGTTTCTTTCTAATACAAGCTTTTTGTTAGAATTTTCTCACCCTCACAACTGACACCTCAAATAAAACAATGGAGGACCAAACTTCTCTTGTGTAGTTGACAATCAGCTCTTCTTGATTTAATTCATAATGATGTTTTGCTCATTTACTGTTGTCCATAACAGAAAATGAATGCAAGAATCATGAAAACATTATCAGAGAAAAATCATCAAGTCACATCCTAGATGTAAGAGGACAAATACTTCGTACAAACCTGGAACAAAAAGAGTATTGGATGGGCACGACAGGAAGCAGCTCTCCATGCCTCCTGTCTTACTGCACACTAGCTGAGCCTTGGGAGCTGGTTTAGCATTTGGGAGACATTTCACCATCTCTGAGGAGAAAAAAAGAAAGAAATGTAAAACAATCGGACGCTGCCCAACCCAGAACCTTGTGTGCACACTTGGATACAGTGGAGGAAGTGGCAAAAAAGCATATTGACAGATACAGGAATTTCTGAAATAAGCACATATTAAGGGAGAGCATCTGGATTTGGTTGTTGAGCTTGTACTTGAAAATGAAATTCCTTCACATTTTTAGACCTAAACTCTAGATCAGTCTTTCCTCCTATCCTCCACTTTGGGATCTCACTCTGGAAGGCAGAGTCTCTATGAGCACAATTCTGTGTGCACATCTTCATCTCAGAAGCAACAGGGAACACTAACGACCTCTCCTTTCCCCCCTTTTGGAGGCACAGCTTTCTGATTTAACAGACCTACTACACACTGTGCACAGTGATCTGTTTATTTAGATGACCACTAAAATTCTATTTTTTCATTCTCTAACTCTCACAGACTTTCTGACTTTAGCTCCACACTCTAGCTTCTGGAGCTAGAAAACTTCCCATCCAAGCAGAGCTGAGGCAGGAGATGCTGGGATGGAGATGGATAGTCCTGCTGGTCCTTTCAGACACTGCTGAAATGCCCCAAACAATGCTAGAAGGGATCCTGTGACACACACAGAGATCACAGAGCTATTTCTCATCAGTGCCCACAGCACGAGGCACACGGCAGCTCATGTGAAGGAAAAATCCAGTTTCTCCTCTTGGCTTCGTGGCAGGATGAAGACAGAGCACCGTGCAGGTCTCACAAGCGACTCTGCATCCTTGGGTAAGGGAGTGCTTGTGTTTTAGCAGAAAACACATGATGTTGTTGTTAATTGTTGGAGCAGTCTCTGTGCTTCATCCTGAGATGATGGTATGACAGTGATAATCATAAACCTGCATTTATTTTAATTTGCCATCTTTTTGGACTGAAGGACTACTTAAGCACATCTTTTCTCTCACAAATGACAAGGTTCATTCTCGGCTGCAGCTGGCACATGCCATCACTTCCTACAGGGAGGAGGCCTCGCTGCTCCCCTCCTTTCCCCAGAAGGTTCCTCTCTGCACTGACTGCTGACCCCGTGCAGCTGGGCACCTCTTCAAGCAGCTACTTCACACTGCAGCAGGGGCTTATATCTCAGCCAGGTGGCTGTAGGGCAGTTCTTGCTTCAGCCCCATAGAAATGCTGTTTCAGCTACGTGATTTTTCTCCTACTGTTTCTTGCTACTTCTTCCAAACCTGCTCTCCTTACAAGACAGGTTTGGCTGACATTTGTTTTTCTCACCGGTGACTGTGATGCTGCAAATGTCATTTTTCCTACCTGTCAGCTCACCAGCAGAGCACATGGAGGTAGGGGTTGCTTCTGACCCCACAGCTGTAGCAGCTAGACTGGTTTGGGTCTACCAGGGCTTGGGAAAAGCCCAGGAAAGCCCGCATGAAACCAAGCAGTTCCAATGCAGTAGCTGGAATGAGTGTTGCCTGGCTTGGCTTGAGAGCAGAGGAAGAGTCCCAGCAGCCTCCAGCTGGTCTGTATTCCTGGCCTCACTGGTCATTAAATATAAATATGCACAAGTCCCATAAACATGCCTGATGTTCACATCTCAAATATGGGAATAATCATCCTCCACTTATCTCCCTCCTAAGTCTTCTATGTTGCTCTGGTGATGTCTTTAAAGAAACGATTTCCTTGGACTGAGGAGGCAACAAAGCACTAAGTGCCATTGCTCAGCAAAAGAGGGTTTTGTTACTGCAAATGTCTCCAAATCATGTGGCATTCAGGATCACTAAATATAATTCTTTCACTTTTTATTGTGCTTTTGTAACAATTCAGAATATAGTTTCCTCTCAGAAATGTTGGTAATAAAGGCAGGTGATCAGCAGGGAGATGGCATTCATTTTAAGCCTCAGTGAAGTCATCGACTACTAGAGTATGTATCAGTAGGCAAGGGTGTTCTATTTCCACCTTCCTACTGAGAATTATAAATAATGAGGAGAAATTTACAACCAGGAAAATGTTTACAATACAGCCTCTTACCATGGGAACAGCATTATAGCACAATTAGTCTAACTTTGTACCAGACCTCCAGAAATTTTAATCCCAGCTGTTAACTTACAAAATCCTTTCCAGAGGAATAACTGGCAAGGGAGACCTAGCGGATAACTAAAAACCACAGTGAGCTGTTTCTTGCTGTCACAATGCTTAGCTCTCTACATAGCAGAGAAGGTAATATACAGATAGGTAAGCAGGAAAGTGAAGCACTGAACTGTGGTTTGGAAGAACATAGTGGCAAAGGCTGGAATTCAGCTTCAGGCTCTCACCTCTCACCCCACCCTGGTTATAAAGTGCTTTCCATACTGCTGTACCCATGTAAAAAACGCCACAATTGCATGATCACACAAGAGGCCAGTGCAGTGCCTCCAGACTAAGAAGTGCTTTCTCTCAGAGATTCCCTGAAGGGAGATACTCCTTGTTCTTCAAGACAATTGTCTTGTTCCCAATTAGGCATTAGGCATCATCCCCAAGTGTGCCTATGGGAAGTTATTTGTGTTTAAAAAATGTGGCCATGAAAACCTCCAGGTATGCCATTCTCATTAAAAATGAAAAACCAGAATTAAAATTTCTCAGAAAAAACTTTGGCTGCAGCCATGACCAAGATTTGCTGTGCTTCAAATAAGCTGCCAGAAAAGAAGTCATCTATCTAAAGGATACAGAAATTCAGGTCTGCCACAAAGTGGCACTAGCAGCAAGTGCCACAAGTCTCCAGATTTGTGCTCATTGTGATTAATACTTTTGTCACAGCTAGTATCAGTACTTTATATGAAGCAGGATGCATTTAGAGATAACTTGAAAAATTGGGGTATGATTCTGTGAATGTAGGTATTTACCTGAATACCATGTCCTACTTGTAAACAGTTAAATATTTTGAATATTCTAAATTAGTGTTAGAGGTAAATAGAGTTATAGCTGACATTACAGAGACGGGAAAAGGGCAAATTAAGGACAAAAATATAAAATACATAAGATAATAATACTTAGATTTCTGCTAAGGGACTCAAACTTAAAAAAAAACATTCCACACAAATAAAATCTAACATACTGCTCATTCGCTAATTGACCTGCAGTTGTATCCCAGCCCATGGAGCTCCATGGGATCAGGTGTTATCTGAGCTTACGAAATGAATTTGGGGATCTAGATTGTGAAAACGCAGCCTCTCTCAAACAAAACCATGGGCTTTTGCACCCTCCTGGAGAACAGGAGCCTCACCACAGCCACCTCTGAGCCCCACTTCCACACTTACCAACACAGTCCTTTTTATTCCAGTGCAGTTTCTTTCCAGGTGGGCAGACACACTCATAGCTCCCCATGGTATTAAGACACCCAAAGTCACAGCTACCATTGCTGATGCTGCATTCATCAATATCTGAAAACATATTTAAAGTTGTGAAGAGTCTTAACTATGTGTACACACATATACTGTGCATTAAGATATGACTTGCATAAGGAAATCTATTTCTACTCTATCTTTTACATTTGAGTCCATATAAACATGTATAAAGACAGACAGTGCCAAACAACTTTAGTACATATTGCATGTATTTGTCCTTTAACTGTACAGCTCCTCCTCTCCCAAGGATTTATGCATTTGATACAGTTTACTTGCCAGGACTAGTTACACTGAAATTCTTGGAAGTACTCACAAGATACAAAACATGCTCAAAAGTCTCTGCAGCATCTGGACAATAATGCATTATATAGAAAAATGGCATAAACCTCTGTGACATTACATCACTTCTGCAAAACAGAGAGATAAATTCTCCACAGTGATTCCCAGAGTTTTCTTTTAGAAATTCAGGTGAAAGAGGAAATTATGCATTCGATAGAAACTTAGCAGTTGAAGTGTAGTTTAAACTTCGACTCCTTGAATAAAAATAAAAGGCAAAGCTTGCAAGAAGGTGAAGAAATTATCGTATATGTTATCATTGATGTTCCACAGAAAATCTTTCAACTTTTGGTACATCAGAAAAGTATTTAGCCAGTAAGAGGTGCATCCTTTTCAGTCCTTGCATTCAGCATTCATACACTCATGCCAACAAGGTCAATCTCTCATCTCCTCTCTTCCCACCATCAGAAAGGACATTCATTTATTTAATGAGCTGAAATGACACCGAATCAACAGGAGATACACAGAATTGCTAATGCTCTGGCTTCCTGGTAGACCTCAAAATTAAGCATGCAAGGATAAAACTAGTGACAGGCCTAAGTGGCAAAACTTGGGGCCTGGACAAGTCTGGATTCAGAGTTGTGATTTTGGATCTGCTCATAATGGAAAAAAGCAGGAGGTTTGGATCTGGTTATGTTTTTGCTCAAAGTTCAGCACTGAGTACTTCCAGTTAGAGTTTTGATCCTTGTTTGTTCTTATTGAAAAGACTGAAGCTGAACTGAGGCTGAAGGTTATTTAAAGACTGAGGCAGAACCCCAAACTTTGAGGCTTTCCCTAAATTAATACATTAAGTCATTAAGGAATTAACAGTGAAACTGAAGATTAGTCTCTCCACACCTCACATAACACAGGTCCCAAAACCTTTCAGACACTGAATTTGCTTTCACAACTGCTCTCAAGTGGAGTCTGTTCCCAAACTGCTTCCTTAGATGGACTCTTCCTGCCTGCCCGTACTCTTACCATGAATTCATGTGATACTTCTCTTTATAAAAGAGAGCTCAGCATACACCTCCTACACCTTTCACCCAAAAAAGAAGCCATGCAAAGATACCATCAGCAGTGTCTCATGTTGACATTACAAAATCAGGCGAACATCAGCCCTCAGAAGTGAGGGGCCAGCATCTGTTTCTGCTACATCAGTTGAACCTCTAATTTGGTCATTGGGGTAATACCTCACTTCAAAAATATCCCTCTCCTAGGTAATGAAACATTACAGCACCAATTCTTTCCAGTCATACCAAAAAAGTTGAAAGTAGCTCCCCAGAAGATGGGAGGAAGATCCACCACAGCCTTCTGTTATGCATTTCACAGGCAGTTTATGTCACAGACTGGTAAGGACAAATGCCAACAGAGCCAAAATACATAAACTTTGCAAAATTGACATCTTTCCCCTATCCTCTTTGCTGACCATCAGACGAAGCCTCCCTACAGTTCTTAGTAACCTCACTCCTGTGGAAGTACTGATCAAAAAATGGTGGGACATTGGTTTTCATTGGTGTTTTTCTCTTGGGAATGCTTCAGCAAATTTGAGATGCTGAAATTTTAGTCACACCCAGCTCACGATATTTTACATTTACTTTAATGTTATGTCTTTATCATCTTGAGTTATAAAACCTTAATCTAAAAGAATGCGTGGCTCTGTAAACAGTTCACAAAGCAAACAAACACACGTGTAAGCAAAACTCAGTTTCCAAACCTCCACAGTGCGTCAGTCCGTACAAGGTGTAGCCTTTGTGGCACAGACACTCAAAGCTTCCGGGGTAGTTGATACAGGTGTGGTCACAGGTCCGTTCAAAGGAACACTCATCTATATCTGAATTCATAGAAAAAAGCATTAAGAAATTAGAGTTAATCAGGTTACACGGAATGACTGGAGTTTCTCATTGAGTTGCAACATCTTGTTACTGATAAAGTATCATTTACCATCCCAGGTGAAATCTGAATAAAATATCATTCTCATTCCTCTAGTGCCTTGTAAAAAAAAAAAAACTTACATGTACATGGAGAGGAACAAGAAGAGATAATTTGGTAAAACCCCATGAAGATTGTATTATGTACGTTCCCCATTAGATGGCAATCTTTAACTTCTGATCATACTGACCCAGCAGGGCTGGACGAGTATGCAGCTTTTGGAGAGGTTCGTGGCACAATGGAAAAAAGGTTTGGGTTGAATCAAGCAATTCCCTCTTTCACTGACCAACATGCTGACATCTTGCCCACCAGGACAGGGAGCTGCTCCCAGACTTCTGCTGTGCCTTACAAGACTGTACAGACTTGCAGAGGGCAAGCAAAGCACTGCCGGAGAATAAGCCAGCATCAGGAATGGACAGGCTGCACCTAACACAGGAAATATTAGTCCAAAGTCCACATTCTACCCAACTCAAGAAAATATGACCTCTTCCCCTTAAAAAAACGTCAGGCATCTCTAATTATCACTGCTCAGCAATGTGAAAGCCTGGCTTACACAGCCTCTTCCATCCAGCAGGCCATGAGAAAAGCAACCAAGAGCACGTTGCTTCCAGGACAGTACAAAGGGCTTGCTGAGCAGGGGCTGTGGAGGTTGATTTGACAGCAGTCCTGATAGAATGGACTTGCTGAAAAGATTAAAGTACCTTAAACAGCAATCTGTGCAAAATAACAGTTTTGAGTTAATTTTATTGGGTTTTTTAAAAATATTCTCTTCAGTGATTAATTTTTCTCTTTATAGGCCAGAAAACTGAATTCAAGGATATTATTTGAGAGTGGTCATTTCAACAAATCTCATTCCTCCAATGTTCCTGAGTTATAAATGAATGGATTAGTATTCCTATGACAGTTTCCATACTTTCTAGAGCTACTTTTTAAGAACAAAACCTGAACAACACCATTACAAAATGTAACTTAGACTTTCATACTGTACATGCTTGGAAAGCTGTTGGTGTTTGAAAAAACTTGAAAACTCACTCTACTTCATGGTATTCTACCCATTTCCTACATCCAAGTATTATTTACATAGTTTTGACCTTTAATGAAACATTCTAGGTCTCATTCTGTTATTATAAATGCAAATACTTACCTTCAAGAACTATAAAATTAAGATTTCCTGTATGTGTACACAACCCCAAAATCTGTGTGAGAGTTTATGCATAAATTTAGGATGTCATAAACAGCTATATTTTATATGACCTCCAACTTTAAATGTTTGAAAACATTCACACAAAAGATAATTCACAAGGTGGGAAGCAACTGTTCAGGAAAATGCATAAGATAAAATGAAACAAACATGATGAACAGAAATCAGTGCTATCCAGTTTTATGTATGCATCACAATCACTTGCTATGATCAAGTCACAAAAGGATGACAACTGAGATTTTCTCTTTCTTACATCTATTTAATTTTTAATACATTTTTGTATCCATTTAAAAAATATCATCATTTGAGTTCTGAAAGTAATTTCTTTTTACGGTTTCCTTTATAGTCTTGGAAATACGCAGCTTTTGAATACACATAAATGGCAAACTGTTTCAGCTTTCTCTAAATAAATACACAAAGTAAAATCATTTGGGAACGAACACTGCAGCTATAGTTTAAAGGATTTTTAATGCTTAAGAAGCCAAATCATACATCATGGTTTCATTCATGTGTAACCTCGTTCGCTATGTGGAATTGTGGGAAATTTACAAAAGCAGTTCATTTTCTGGCCTCTGACTTACCTTGGAAGTCTCTTTTTCAAAACCAATTTCATATTTCTCAACAGTGATCTTATCCTGCACAAGTATAGTCCACAGTGTTTATGCACTGCTTCCAAATGCAGCACTTTGTGTTGCTGCATGTATGGCTTATTTCTCTTCACATTAAGGAGGATGCACTTCCCTGGTTGCCCATGGAAAAATAGCCTGCCTGATGCCACGACCACTGCTTGCCAAGTAACAGGCACTCAGGATGGCCAAATGCATTTCTATTCCATAGCTTTTCCACCCTTTAAACCCCTCATCCCCCCTCCTGCTGCTGGTGCTGCTCTCAGAAACTCAAGTCTGCTGAATTCAGCATCCTGCCCTGGCTGCTGGAAGAAGGGAAGCCCCTGCACAGGTTCCCCTGGCTGAGCCTCAGCCCCTGCTGCTCCCGGCTGAGGAAGGCAGGGAGGGACCCAGCTTTCTGCAGAGCCCTGTCTGCACAATCACCAGCCCCCTGAGGAATTCAGCACTTGTCATAGAAAAGGCAAAAATATGCACCACATACTCTTCAGTACAAGAAAGTGGTGTTGTGATACAGGATGCTGAAATCCTCTCTCTTTTTTTTTTTCAGAAACTCTGAAATCTGTGCTCTGGATGCTGTTATCCCCAGGCTCCCAGGAACTTTGAAGCTGGCCCTCACACCTCTGTGGTGCTTCACAATAGCTCTCCATATTTAGCCTGAAAGGATGTGCTTATTTCCCACCACCCTCAGGACACAGGTGTATCTCACAAGAGACCACGGAGTTGGGAATTTGACCTTCACAGCCCCGGGTTTCAAACGCTGCTTTGCCAAAACAACAGGGAACAAACGTGGGCATCTAAATCCTGTCTCCTTTGTACAAGCAACACCACAAAATCTGGTAGCTTCATCTACTGAAGAGAAGTCATAAAATACAAAAGCAGAGATGTGGCAGGTTACAGTCCCACCCCCGCCACCATGTACACACTCAAACACACAAACATTTTTGTATTGTGTTGCTCTGAATTTCCCCCCTCCCACACCCCAAAATAAATACTGATAAGTTAACCTCCTGGATCTAAGGGGCTCTCAAAATGATTTAAAGTAATTTAAATAAAGTTTTTAAAATGTTTTAAGATGAAAAGTCAAAATGTTGTGTTTTTGAGGAACTGTGGTGCAAATCTTCAACTTAAGGTTGAAGTTTGTATTCTATTTTTAGTTGCATTTGGCATAAATTCACATGTAGTCCAAGCTGTCTCTGAACATTTCAGGTTTGCTAACGCACTTATTTGACATCAAACACATTTTTTTTACTTTCACTTAGTCAAAAATTCATGCCACATTCACCACTGCAGTCAGCATAGGTGACTGTGTCATTTCAGCATATTAAGAGGTGTCTTCACAGCTGAGCTGTTGGAAGCTTACAGGGACTATGGGGCTAAATTCTCTGCTGGTAGCACATGATTAGTTCCCTGCCAGCTTTTTTTAGGAATACTAATGATACATGTAAAATCTAAGAAAGCAGACCCAGTGGAAGTGCCAAGTTCAGGGGCTGGAGCAGGTGACCTCCAAAGGTCTCTTCCAAGCTCCACCATGGATTCACGGGCACACTGGCAGTACCAGACTTCTCTTTATGGTGTCCTGTGCTGCTGACAGCTCTCCTTCCTGTCCCTGTTTCCATGACATCGAGGCATCATCTCAGGCTGAATAAAGTCCAATATCTCTTCTAGCAATCTATGTTCTCACCTCCAAAGAGAATGTTTGAACAGAGGAAGCACTCCTTAATTTTTCCCTAGAAGGGATTCAACTGGAAGAGATTGTTCAGTGGTTTAATAAAGTAGCAGGATTTCCCTGGGGTTTTGAGGGAAGCAATTTTTGGCAGTGGTGGCCATGCTTGATAATATTAGTTTGGCTAGGTTCCTATTATTTCAAGTCAGCATTTGGATTTTATTGTTGATTTTTCAATCATATGTAGCTTTTTTTTTTTTTTTTTTACTTCAGGCTTTCCCATGTTAAACGATCCCATAATGATCTTTATTTTTCTTGAACGTAAAGTTTTTTAGTGGGTGTCAGATTGTCAGTACTGCAAAGTAAATTCTTCTATCTCCAGAAGGGAGCTACCAGAGATCGAATTTCTTCTAAGTTTCCTCAAACAGATGTGTCTCAAAGGTGACCTGAGGGAGCAGGGAATAAAGCAGCCCATTTTCCATGCTCATTCAAGTCCCTGCCCTTTCCACTGGTGCTGCCACCAGACTCCCAATTACAGTAGCACCAATTGTTCTGTGGTTTGTGTGATGTGGACACTGACTCGTTTGTGGACGTAGAGTGCAGGGCACCCAGAAGCCATCACACAGCGGTGATTTTTGCTAAGCCTGAACCTGAGCTGGATTCCGACCAGCAGCTCTGAAGTGAAAGGCTCCTTTCTGTACTCTGTTTCCAGCCCTCAGACGCAGTACCCTGTATTCCTGATTGTCATCGCTCTAAAATAAATTTCAGAGTAATTAAAAAGAACCAATGATCAGAAAATCAAAGCATAAAGCAGGACATTTCCAAAAAGCATTAGCATTACAAACAGACAACTCAGCACCAGGCACGCACAGGTGAGACTGGTAAATCCTGCTGGATTTAGAGATGTTTTAGAACTGCAGGAAATGCTGTGAGACTCCCTGACAGAATGCACATGTGCAAAACCCACTTGCACAGAGGTGTGATTTGAGGGCTGTGGTTAGAGAACCGAAAAATTCAATGCCCAGCTTCCCAATTTCCCATTAAAAATTTACTTAAAAAATGAGGATTGTCCCATCTCTGTTTTCCTTAATGTAATTTTGTTTGTTAATATTAAGAACAAGTGAAGAAATTGTTTAGAGAAAACTAATGGTCATCTCAACAGCTTTTTTTCTGAGACAAACACTAAGTAGCTAGGTCAATTTCTGAAACTGGGAACCTCCTTCCAAAATACAGGTCATATATCGTAACTGCATAAGAGTTTAGTCTTGAGCTTGGAGTATTTTTCACGTGATCTGAAAATAAAAGTGGCAAGTAGAGATCACTGTTATTTGGTTGTGCTATTTGGGCTACAAAAAACAAGACAGGAGTGGCTCAAAGACAATCAATAAAAGCTGTAACAGGGGTGGGGAACAGCGTGCAGACTGTAAGGATTCTGGACACTGTAAGCAAAGAACCCATCTTACATTTGATTTGTCCATGTTCAGTGAGGCAACACATGAAGTGTGCATTAGATCACTGCATATATGCAACATAGATAAATTACATTTAAATATACTATTTCAAATAGAAGTAAAACAGAAAAGAAATATTTTTTACTTAGAAATGGAACATACAATAAAAATAAAAGGAAATATCTATCTCTACTATCAACTCCTTCATCAGTAAAAGTGACTCATGACACCCTGAACGCTGGTAGCTCAGTCAAAAATAGTAATTTTTGATCTTACAGCAATACTTTAAGGTTCTATTACAGGTGTGAGTCCATACCTCCCAGTAAGCTTAGGTACACCTTGATTATGGCAGCAAGGGTTTTTCTCTATCTCATAACTGCTGCCCAGGCTGCTCTGAAGAATACCCACAGCAAGGCATCTGTGGGTTTCAGACTGAGGCGCAGGTGGGGGTTGAGCCCCAGGCTGGGAGCAGTGGCCCAGGTGTCCAAGCCCACGAGCACAGCAAAGCCACTCTCAGGGCGCTGGGGTTATCTCCTAACAAGGCCACGTTCTCCTCATGCAAAGGCCCACAAGATACAGCTCTGTTTTGTCCATCTCCATCTCACACAGCCCTGGTTTATTTTTAACCCCCAAGCCAAATGTGGACTCAGTGTGGAACACCCCAGGCCATGCACACAAGCCAAACTCACGGTTAGTCAGAATGTTTTGTGTTCACCTTTCTCAGCTTCCAAGCTATCGGCTCCTCTGAGAAACAGAGCCTTTCCTTGTTCTCATTCATTAAGCACACATACATAGGAACTCTAAAGAAGTGTTACATGATGTTTTTAAAATAAACACTAATGCCTTTTTTGTATGTATTTTGGCTGAAAGTTATATTCTGTCTTCTCCTCCCCCCACCTCCAGTTTCTGCGGGGAACTGATACCACCCATGTAATGTTGTTCACCTCACAGCCGAGCCAGCCTGGTTTCCAACAATATTTGACAGACATTAGGGAAACCACATATCTTAATCTGAGTGGTTGCTGGACCATAGGGAGTCATGATTCAAGCTATGTTCTCCAACAAATGGTGGTTTAAATTCAGTGCTGGGAAGGCATTGTTTTGCTACAGCAGCCGTGTGATGGGGTTTCCACCACATCTCACGTTTTCTGATCCACAGTGACTTAGCCCTGTTCACAGTCAGTAAAAATGCATCCTCCATGTGAGAATGTAGCTCTCTAATACACAGCCAGCCCTGAGCAGGAGGAATGGCTTATAGCTAACTTCTCCTTAAGTTTCAAAGCCTACAATAATAAAACCAATGAAAAGGAAGCAGGGAAAGATGTAGTAATGTACAACCCTTCTACTTCATTACCTTCCCACTGAGTGCTTCTGGAGCAGGCTAACACAAAGGGGGAAAAAAATAGCCATAACCCCAGGCCTTTAAAAGTAATTGAAAACCCACACCCATTTAGACTTCCCACTGCATTACTGAGCTGCAATCAAGTCATCCTGCTGCTGAGACTTAATTGTTAATAACGTACCTAATGACCTGCAGAAAAAAAACAGATCTGGCATTAATTGCTGTACTTTTAATGGGAATCTAAGTGCCCAGCTAGCGCGTCTGAAATCTTGTATTTCAGAAATTTGAGTGGGAAACTGTCCATTATGACCAATGTTGACTTGGACCGAAGCATTTATTTATTTAAGAACTTTATTGCTCACAGTTAAGTATGTGATTAGTGAAGACCAAATGTAACCCACTAATCAGGGACTGAAAGACTTCTGAAGGAAATTGATTCTGCTCACAAGGAAATGTGCTTTTTATTAGAGATGATTTGTTAGAATGCAAAGAGGTAGTAAAACAAATAAATGTATATAAACAGCAAAAGAAACCTGCAAGATATGTTTGAGACAGAGGAAATAAATAATTAGAAACCTGTGACTTATTATGTAAGCATCCCACTGAGGAGGTATTTCAAGGATTTAGCAGTACACAACAAAGTGACTGTTACTCAGCTTCAGGGACAGGCACACAGTATATAGCTGAAATAAGGACAAATATTATCATCTACCTAATTCCACCTCACAGCCTCAGGATCCTGTCTGTACGTTTTTATTCAGTACATTGAGATCCTGGAAACAGCTTGTTTTCCCCTTCCTCCCAGCTTATCTGTACCCATAGTAAGTTCAATAACCCCCTATCTCTGCTCCTGTGGCTGTCAGTCTTAGGACAGGCCACGTCTTTCTCTGTCTTCATAGAGTACCAAACGCAGTATTAACACTCTATATAGCTCTGGTGCAAGTGCAGTTGAGGGAGCCACAGCTGTCTGTGTTGTTTATCATTTCGGTCCGATCATTTTAGATACTCTCGTTTTGCTCTAAGGAATATCTGGGCATCACTGACTTCTCCTTTCACTGTGCGTTCTCACACTTCTGCTGCATGTCTGAAATGGAACAATGTCTTCCAAGACACAGTCCAGAAACTGGATATTTATTTTGATAGAATGAGTATATTTAATGCCAACATTAAATACCCATACTCACTTAGTCCAACCTCCTGTACTTAAGCAGCCTCTAACATTTTGCTTGGTAACCTCCAAAAGCATCCCTGTCCCAGAAGGGATTGTCTAGGTGTTTTCCTGAACTGATCCCTTCATCTTTTCCATCAGTTCAACTTGCAGAGTTCAAATTGGTGTGATCTTTTTTAACTGCTGAATTTTGTAAAGGCTGAATAATTTATCTTAAAAAGTGCAATGCATATCTGATCCTTCCAGGAATAAGCAGGTACCTCTTTTTAGATTTCTCGTATTATTTTCTTGGGCCCGAGGTTACACACAAGAAAGCAGGAATGATTCCAGCTAAGCAGTTCCCTTGGGCTGGCTGGCTGGCTCTATTAACTCCTGTGAATTCACCTCAGTTCAAAAGACAGCAATTTTTCACTGGCCCCTTCAGTGTTGGAGGAACTGCAGCAGGCAGATCCTCCTTTGATGCTGAGCACCAAGGGGACCACTCTTCACCCAGCAAACTCATTACCCTCATTAACATCACAGCAACTGGTTTCCCACTATTTACCTAGACGCTAAAGCAAAGGGAACTGCTTTTAGGAAGAACGAGACAGTACGTTTGAGAAGGTCTTTAAAGGCAAATGGCAGCTTGTTTCCTTTATCTCTGCTATCAGACCTTATCAAAAGAGACCAGCTGCACTTTCTGTGAACCACTGTGCTATCTCTGGGGTTTGAAAACAAAAGGACAGCAGGTTAAAAAACGAGACTTGGCAATAAAATTGTAGGCCTAGATTCTCTGCTCCCTCTCCACAGTAAACACAATCTTTTCTTTAGGAACTCTTCCAAGGGAGCTTTATGTGATCTCACGTAGCAACAAATTAATATTCCCTTCTCTTCTCAGTTTCTTTCAAAAATCCCATATTTAGTTTTTCTTCCACACAGAATCCACAAGCTCCTTCTCTTCCACAGGCTTCCCTCAGGACTTCCTCTGAGCCTGCAGGAACGGGGCTGTGGAACAACATCTCACTGCAGTAAACGCCTATTCCCTTAACACATGTGTGTGTTCCCCTTAGCACGGGTGCCAAGCCAAGTGACCACCACACATTCCTCTTCCTGTCAGCACTGCAGAGCCAAGTCTGCTCCCAGGCACTATGGTTTTGTTCTGCCTCATGCATCAGCCATGGATTTGCTTGCTTTTGGATCACCAAGAGCTTTGCCCAAGGGGCGAGAAGATTTATGCTTTTGGATGGAAACTGCAGAATCTGGCAATTTCAGCCAGGCAAAAATTGGCAGCCAGCTTTGGGGTCTTTGGGGGTTTCTTTGACTGTAGGTGGTGGAATTTGGACCAAGGCTTTTTTACATTTCTATAATGAAATACATCATCATTATCACCACCATTATTATTACATTATTATTTCTCTGCTGTTGGACAAAAAAAAGAGATTTCTGATATGTTTCCCTGCAGCAGCATGGAAGATCCCACCATCCATTATTTTTGGGGGCAGCACCAAACTTAAAAACAGAATAATGGTAGAGGATTACCAGATAAATTCAATTTTGGAAGACAGAAATTTCTTCTAATATTTTAAACATGGTTGAGCAAAACTACTTGCTAAATCTCAGTCCTGCAAGCAGAGTTGGGGAACAGCAGTGTCAACTTCTCCCCATGTGACTGCTAAGGAGGAAAATGTACCTGGCCTCAAGTGCCAAATCAAGTTTCCCCTCTTCCTCTGATCCTTCAGCTGAGCTCAATTCTGAATTTGGTCAGCTGTCACAGTAGAGAGAAGAACGAGAAAACCAGTGCTGGTCACCAGAGACAGCTCTGCAGATACTTTCAGATAGAGAAGTTAAAAAAAGAAAGGGATTTTTTTTTTTTTTTTTGCAGGTAAGAAAGTTTGCCTGGTCTCTAATGGAACATGGAAAAAACCCCTACTAATAACTAGACACAATGGTATAAAATTAGTAAGTCTGTCCAAGGTCACAGGCACAAAGTGAGCCTAGGGAGCTGTTCTATAAAGGCATTTGGAAGGGAAGATTTCAAATTGGTACTGGTTTTCTCTGTTGAGCACATCAGGCTTAACCTCACCATAAGCTCATGGCAGTTCTCTCATCCTGCTTTTTCTCCTTACTGCTATCTTTGTGAATAACATTTTTTAAAAGGATTTCCAAACGATTTTTAAAACATATAAAAATACACTACAGGGATCTGAACCTGAGTAAAGCACCATTATCTTCCAACAACCAAAGCTAATAATATAAAAAATGCCTAAGTACAATTAACAGTATTCTTCATTTTTATAACCTGTTACTTTCAAAATCAATAGGAAGTGAGTTAAGCTAAGCATTTTGTGAGATCACAGGAGCTGCAAAATCTGCCCATGATTGCATCAGGAAGGGATGGAAGTGCTTGGTGGAAGGCCACGTGCCAAAGAAAGTCCAAGTACATTTTCAACTTTTCAGTGACGACAAATCAGAGACAGGTCAAGAGAGCTGTGATAAATGAGCCTGATTTAAAACTGGACTCCCTGAATGCTCAGCCTGGAGAATGCAAGTGCAGCTACAGCCAGTGGCATTTTTGATGAAGTCAAAGCTGTTATGTATGTCGGCACCAACGAAGTTGCAGCACTGTGGGCATCAAGGATGTGCAGCCCTTGGATAACAGCTCTTTTCAATGTGTGAGCACTGCTCTGTGAAAGGTGCACTCGTGCTAACAAAGGCATTGCCTGGCAGCAGTGGGGACCACCATCAGCACATCTCTGAGACTGAATTTATTTGCTTTATACCTTCCTCACATTAGGCGCAGATTGTCTTTGACGTAAGATTTTGAAACAGAAGTATTTATGGTATGAAAATAAAGATCCTCGTGAGCCAACTTGTATTTCTCTATGTGACAACTGGACACAAACACCTCCCAGCAACACAAGGTCCTCCAGGCTTTGAGTGAAAGAGATATTGCGACCAGAAAGGCAAAAGCCTAATTTTCTGTGTGAAGAACATCTCAAAATTGGAGACAGAAGTTGTGCCAATGCTTAGACTTCCCAGACGTTGCCCTTGCTCTTGGGCCTATGCTTACCTGTCCCAGCTCTTCCCCACCCCTCTCCATTACTTGAGGGCTTTGTTGTGCTCAGGTTCCTCTGTTAATCTCAGGAACCCAGCAGGAGGCAATTGGCTTTGGCTCCTATTACGTTTATCCTCTTACCATTGTTTTGCTAGGACAATCCAAAATGCAATTAAAGTCAATACTTTTCCAAGGCTTTTTTAAGAAAAGAAGTACTTTTATCAAGACATTGCCAAGATTTTATAAACAAATGTACAATTTTCCAGTATCAATCATTTCCCAAGGCAAAGGCAAGCCGAGTTATCTACTGCTATTATAGTAACAAACTGTGATACTATGCCAAGAGCTTGGGGTAGGAGAAGCCATATATCAAGAGAAGTGCATTAAAAGACACTTCAGGCAGGTTTATTTGTTTTCCTACAAACATAAATATGTTTACTAGTCTGCACTCTGCTCAAGCCACTATTTACACAGCAACTCTGTAAGAGCAGCTTAACAGCCTGAGGAGAACATAATAAAGGCTTTACCCTTTCTGTATCAAGGAAGGAACATTCCCTCTATCCTGCAATACATTTGATTTTTAGCCATATTTTTGAGAAGAGGAAACTGTTCGAGTTGCTAAGGTGTTTGTCTCCATCACCCTTTAGTAGGAGCTGCTAGTGAGACCCCTCGAAGGAACAAGGGACTAGTCTGGGTGAAAACATGCCTGGTGTTATTTGATGGTGCTGAAAGAGCAAGTACAACAACACAGTTTCAGTTTTCAGCTGAGACCTCAAATGCAGCATTTCCCTTCTCTTCCCGTGAACCTGTGCATTCCCAGCTTGCTCCAAGCTCTTGCTGAAGTCAAGGGACCACTGAATATACACAAGAATTGCTGTTCTCTGCCTCAAAGGCTTGCTTAAAAACCCTGCCCAGAAAGGCTGGCCTCCGCAGAGTCCCGGCAGGTACCCCTCTGAAAACACCAACACTATGATTTGCAAACATGCATCAAAAATCCTCCACCCAGCAAAACCCCAGAAGACACTCCTCCATTCCAACTGACTCAATATTTGACCTTAGATTTTTGGTTTTATTTCACCTGTCCCAACTAAGGCCTCATCTTCAAGTTATCAAAACAAAGAGTAGTGGTTCATAACATGGCTAATGGAAGAAAATCACATTCCTTTGTTTCAATATAGGCTTTTTATTCTTATTAGAAGAAAATAAACAAACCAGGGCACTTTTAAAAGGCCCAGGAATGTAGATGCAAGCACAGGGAAATGAAGGTTTTTTTAATATTTGGGATAGGGCTGTCATTTTATTGCAATTCTGTTTAGCACTCAGGGTAAAGGCTATCTGACCATAATCAGTGTGACTGAATGCTTGAGTGCAGTAATATGGCATTAATGTGCAGTAGTGGAAAATAGATATACACATATAGTCTTTCTCTGATTCTCTTTAAAAACAATTCCTATTGAATTACAGCTTTCAGCACGATTTATCAACAGATTATTGTTTGTGGAAGAATGCTACCTTCCTGCTCAAACTATTCCAAGGCTGACTCATATCCTGGTAATTCATTAATACATAACATGATTCCAGTCCAGTAAAGTAATTTCTGCACTATACGAGTCATAAATCCTACAACATCAACCAAAAAATATATCTCAAATTCTCTTTCTAAACACTAATGGAACGTTTTGCTTAGCTTCCCACACACATCATCAACAGGAGGGGGCCAGACAGAGCTGTAAAAAGCAATTTGATAGCAGTGTACTTTATAGAGTTTAACAGTATAAGAGCTACCATACTGAATGAGACCTGAGGTCAAACTAATCTACTATCTAACTTCCAACAGTAGCCTGTGTCAGAAGCTTCATGGGAAAATAGAAGTGGAATAATCTGTCCCATCTGCCCTAGGTCTCATTCTATTAGAAAGTGATTTAAAGCCTCAATTGTGAGGTTTAATATGCCTTCCAAGAAGCAGCAACCAAAGAGCATTCCCCTTTAACTTACAAAAACACTGCTGCAGAGGGGAGAACTGGAGGCGGAGGGATGTGTTTGTTTTCATGTTTCAGCAGACTTAATTGCTACAACCAACACTGCAGATACTATCACTTGGCAAACAAACTTGTACTGGCTAGAGCTGCTTTTACTTCATACCTGGGGCATTTATTGTTTCTGGGTATGATCTTGCAACCCTTTTTTCTCACAGAGGCAGACTGCACCAATATTCACAGTCTCACTGACACCCAGTGTAACAGAAAGGATTTGAGAAGTATTCCTTTCATTGACAGTGTAACATGTTGCTTACCCAGTGGAGTATTTTTTAATCTTGATGCGAGAAGCAATATGGTGCTTGTCATAAGCGAGATATTTTTGTAAGGCTCAGCGGTGCAGAATGCCACAGAGAAAATCTGCACAGGGAGTGAATGTCATCAGTGACAAGGAAATCATCCTGAGTTTTCCTTCTCTGAGCTAGTCTGATTTCCACAAGCAGCTCCCAGTATCTCCTCCAGAGCATCGGTGCCTGGTTCTTGAGCTACACTGCCCTGGCAGCTGAACCAGTGCTGTTGTTTATATATGAAGAGTTTACACAATTAAAACACACTTGGGCCAAACTCAGCTGGACTGGATGAAAATCAGCCAATGTATTTTATATGTTAGGGCACGTCTGTCTGATGTGGATGGGTGTACGAGTGCATCAAGGCAGAATCACTCTCCCGCATGTGTATCAGAGAAATGAGTGTTGATAGGGGAATGGCCTGAGTCTCTCCATCCCTTCCTCTCATTAATCACCTCTGCACTGGCACTGACTGACCCCGTTCCAGTGGCACAAGATAACAAGGACCAGCAGGTTCCATTAGTGTGACAGCACTGTAACTCTGCTCAGTACAGTAGCCTTCTCTTTGATATAAGTGAGAGCAAAATGAAGCCCTGAATATTTTCTCTGACTGCTGAAAACCTCAAACTTACAGCAGATGCACATGCAAACTCAGCCAAAAGTCAGGGAGGGGCCATGTAAGCCTGCTTGCTCCTCACTCCAGACAGCAAACACTCCATGTGGGATCCCCACTGCCACCTCCCTCCCCAGGACACAGGCAGCAGAGCCTTGTGGCTTCCTGATGCTCTCCACCCAATACACTTCAGTCCTGACCATGAGGGTGACAACCTCTGAGTGTGAGGGTTCAGCTAAAAATGTATTTGAAATATTAAGATAAAAACCAGGCAGTAAAGTTTCTGCTGGTGACCTCTTTATGCCACCTCATCTGGCTGTGAAGCTGTATGTTATTGTCACCTCAGAAAGAAGAGGAAGGCTAAACAATGTTACTCTTATGGAACATTTACTTTTCTGTGTATTTAATGGGGGAAGAAAAGGAAAGAGAGGGGGTAGACCAATAATGAAAAACTTTTCACCCTTTTTCACTGGAAAGTTGGCCAAACCATTGAATCTGAGGAGCCAGATGCTCCAGCCCTGACTTCCATGCTCTGATGTGTTTTGTTATCTTAGATGAGTGATTGTGTCCCGTATGAATCAGTGCAAGGGGTGTATCCTAATCCTGGGACCTTCATCAGGTTATGTGACTGGGACAAGGCCTGTTGCTTTGCTGGGTTATATGATCAAATGTGAGTGACAGGTCACTGTCATATAACCCAAGGGTGCAAATCTATTTGGCTATTTTTTAATTTTTAATTTGGTTACTCTGTGTCAAAGATGGCTGGAGATTCAGTGCTGCTGGTGTGGATGCACTGACTTATTCGGGATTAAACTGGTCCTGTACGTCCACATTTATCATCAATGGTTCCATACAGAAGAGTATAATGAGATCTTTGTAGCTAATCTTTAGGGGCTTCTTTAGGCCAAAAATAATTCCCACAAACACTTTCTATCTGTCCTTCCCTGTACGATTAATCCCTCATTTCATACCCATTTTCAAAACGGAGATACCGTGCTGGGAGATCCAAATCTTACCCTGGGAAGGCAAGTAGTGTATATGTGGTACAATAAGTTAGAAGATGCACATTATGAGAGGTGATTACCTACCCAGTTAATAGGACAATGTTTCAAGACCAGGCCTGCAGGATCCTTGGGTCACAGACAGCTACTGTGTTTTTCAAGGTGCTATTTTTCTTTCTCTCATTCTGGGATGAAAGAAGGCTTCTCCTGACCCTAGGCATTGGGGGCCCTATGTAAAGCATCCGTCTTCCAACAGATATGTAGAGATATAAAACAAAAAACAAACCAAAAAAACAGGAAACAAAAAATCCAGAGCTGGACAAGGTTTGAGGTGTATTGCAGGACAGCAGTGCAAAATGCTGCCAGAGTTACTAAGGAAACTGCTCCAGTATCTGCTCACAGCATCACTGCTCTAGCTATCACATCCAGTTGCTCCACTCCACGAGCATCCAGTCTTGAGGAACACTTGTCTGGAAGTGAGGCTGAGAAGAAAGGAAGGGCGGTGCAGTGGGGCATAAGAAGCACATTTGCTTTAAATGAAAGAAAAGTACAGATATCAAATATGATGGTGTCAGTGCTCATGTCTTGTAGTGAGAGGGAAAGCCACCTCAAATCAGCTGTACTTGGACCTCTACTGGAAAGTTTTGTAGCTACCCAAATCTAGCAAAAGGTACCCACAGAAAATCACTAGAGGGAAAATTCAATTATTCATGATGCGATGGGGCAAATTCTGTTTGAGATTTCCTGCTGTAGAAACATGCATCACTGAATCTCCTTCGGACAGACACCAGCACTATCAACAGCAGACTGTGAGACCCTGTGTTCCAGTGCCTGGCTACAAAAGGGTCAATTGCATTTGTTTAAAATCTGGTAGGAAGGCAGTAAAGAATAACCAACAGTCAAACAGGCAATACTTCAGGGCAAATAAAAAATGCTGTCATCTATGGCCATAAAGAAGGCCCAAAAAAAGCCAGATGGCCCATGCAGGTATTCCACATGCCCTGGAGGTACTGTTCCCTGGTGGACAGTCATCTCCTTTCATTACAGTGGCTGTATCAATACAAATGGTGAGAAGGCAACCCGAGCAGACTTTATCCTGCCTGTGATATCATCAAACCCCACTTAAAGCCTACTCTGGAGGCTCTAAGTGGACCAGAATGATGACAATGCCTTGAGCTTTTGCCCCCTGCAAAAGTTTAAATTCCTCAGCGTAGGAGGATTTGTCTCTATTTTGAACTGAGGTGGTGAGAGGCAGAGGGTGAGTGTGGATTTAGCAGCCCAAAATATTACATGTTGATCACTGGATGCTCCCACTAAAAGCACTTTTTTTTTTCCTCGAGGCAACGCATCTTTCTATCTCTACCACTCCCTAGAGAGATTTGTAACAAATGTGTGTGCTGTCTCTCACTGTCCTGCTTTGCAAAAAGCAATTCCTAGAGCAGGAAGAGAAAATTATTTATGATAGAATTTCACACATTTTTCTGGGTGCTTAATGAAGCTTGAACTTGAGCGGAGCAGAGAGACTGCTTATTGTTGATTTTTTTTCGAGATCACTGCACAACAAACAGAAACTGAATAAGCAATTAAGTTAACTGGCTCTAAAACTCATACTGGCTGAGGATTAAGGTAATTATGTCTGAGCTTACACACATTCATTGCAGCTTTATTTCATTGCACCAAGTCTTGCCTGCTTGCTTGTTGCTGATGTCATTCTAGAACTGATGTGAGTTGTTGTCCTTCTATTAATTACCAAAAAGGTTACAAACACAAGCTCTCCTTGCTGTAAATATAGCTATGTTATTTTTACTACATGTTCAAAGGAGATGCAGACCTCTTTTGCTGGGTTTATACAAACAGATCTTACTGCTTCTTCCTGCACTGAAGAATTTACAATACCTTAGACGTAAGGGATCAATTAAAGTAATACACAATAGATGGGTTTGGTATTGTCATATACTGATTTCCCTGTCAAAGTGGGAAAAAGTCTATTTTTAAGTCTGTGTGAAAAAAGAGACTCTGGGAAAACAGTATCAGTCTCCACAATATTACTGGCAGGGCAGTATGGATTCTTCACCTTCTGGGTTACAAATAAGTTTCCTTTTAAATGGCTGGAATGCAGGGGAGGGGAAAGGAAGGGAACCCCCTACATTTTTCTTGTCTAACAAGGAGCCACAGTGTGAGAACCACTCCCAAGCAGGAGTAATCTGTGATTGACAATGGTTTTCTTTGCAGCCAGGGCTAAAAATGGTTTAGCTGTAAACAGACAAATGCAGAACATTTTAAGGCCCTTTCCAAAGGCAAAGGCTCCTTATACAAGCACTCAACATGCAGGGTGGCACCAAGAGAGCACCAAGCTTCAGAGGTCCTGAAAAATCAAGGAATTCTCATATCAGGATATTAGCACAAACACAAGAGAAAAATAACACCTTGTAATGGGCAAATTAGCAGGGGCAGATTCACAAAAAATGGAGGTTTATTCTCTGGGCAGTCCAGGCACTTATATGTGTGATCTTAGGCAAGCTGCTATATTTGGCTTCACCCTTCCTGCCTAAAAACTGAAAGAGAAATAGTTTCCTCTTCACAGAGAGCATGAATGTGGGGAAGGCACTTGGTACGACCAGGGTGGGAGCTCTGCAAACAACCAGAACAAAGTCTGCGACTGACACATTTCTCTGTAATCTCAGAGTCAGCTCTGAGGTCTACAATGAAAGGACATGAAGGAAATTAGGTGGGGTGGGACAACTTCAGACTTTCACTGGGAATACGAAGGAACATTTTATATTGAAATATGTAGAATTGCCTTGTGCTGATATTAATGATGAATGTGTTTGGAGATGAATGCTCTATACACTGGGGAGGCCACCTGAAACAAAGAGGACCCAGTCTCGAACAATGCAGACTTCTAAGGTCCTAAATGAGTGTTTTGTAAACATGTTGATTAGTAACTGAAAGAAATCTTTATTTTAAAAAATGAAAACCAGAATAGAAGGGCAGTGTTGACAGAAAGATCATAAATCATCGAAACTCTATTATGAATCAAAACAACAGATGTAACATGAACAACAGCATCTTTTATAAACAGAAATTAGACTGTTCTGTTTCACTCATTGGAAAGGCTAATATGCCTAAAATAAATTTCCCTGAATCTCTCATTAATGTTTTACGGTCAGTGTTGACCGGCTGTTACAAAAAATAAAATGTGGATGATTTATATCCCAGAAAAGTCACTAACCCCAAACCACATTTTTCTGACAGACTTGACATTAATAACTATAACCACTTCCCCTGACTATATTCTTCTCAAAGTAGAAGAAGCAGAGTGCAGGTGATTCATACACCAGTGATTTCTTGCTCTATATTCACTTTCCTTCTCTATTAGCAGGCCAATACTGACTGCATGAGTCACCAATTACCACCTTAAGCACCACACAGGAACTAAATTATCACAGTGATCCCTCCACAAAGCAGGCATCACGCCATGTTTACTGGGGCCCAAATACCTCAGACTTCAAACAGGAAATCACTTTGTCCTCCCCATTTCACAGTGTGAAGAACCAGAGTTTCTGGGATGGAGGAACTTGTCCAGCCCAAAAACTCTCTGGGCTTGCACTAATCTATCTGTTACAGCAACAGATAAGCTAAGTTTATCAATCAGTGTATCAGGTAGAGGCAAGACGGAGTGCCTGCCCTTCCTCCCCGACAATGGGAAAAGCAGGATGGCCAGATCATGGTTATACTTCCATGTCTGATCACACGAGGGAGAGATCAGCTGCTGCTTTAGTCCTTGCATGGTGCGTATTGTTACCGGCGACTCTCTCATCCTGGAGCTCTGGCACATGAGGAAACAAAACCCACTTGAGCAGCATTTACAGAGCTGCTTCTAGATTCTCTCTATCATCACAGAAACCTGATTATTTACAGGGAGCTTTTAAAGCCTATTATTAAGCCTCTGCGTAATGAACAAATAAATTCTGCACCAGCTCTTGCCTAACTTTTCCTGAGTTTTTCTCTGGTGTAATAGCAATCAGTTCAAGGTGAAACCTCTGACTGATACCACAGTGAGAACATGTCATCACACATGAAATTCATGAACAAGGTCTTCCCAACCATTTCTAAATACACCATGAAGGGAACGTTTCTTTTTAATATTCTGTCCCTGTTTTTAGCAGGTAAATCAAAATCTGACAACTTCCCCATGTCTGACATGATCTTACAGTGTTATTTCTGCCGAATCATGTGGCACTAGCTGTGCTAATCTCAGCTCTTTCTATCCTGTCTAGCTTGAAACCAACCTTTCACTAAATCCTTTGTGCCTAATCCCACAGTCAGGGTGGAGGTGGCTTCTCAAATGATAGATGGAAGTACCAATGAGAAGCAATGGAAAAATTCTGAATGACACATATATCTTCAGATTGTGGTTTCTCTTTTGTGGATAAACAAAAAAGCTCTAAAATACTAATGCTGTTTTGGACTTCATAACTTTTACTTATTCAAAACCCATGCAAATAGTCATGCATTAATAAAATGACAATTTCTGCACAAAATTTTAATTGAATACATCATCCTTCCCTTTCTCTCTCTATACATGCATGCTCATCTTTCTAGCCTTTTCTTTGAGATTTTTAAAAAGTAAAACTACAGAGTTTAAATGTAATTTCTCCAAAGGTACATGGTCAGTCCTTGGAAATGGTTATGCACTTAATTAGTCATAGAATACATAACATCAGATGACTTAGATAACAAATCATGACATGCACAGCAAATGATATAAAACACGCTTCATTTGAATTCCCACAAAATGCCACCATTATCCCTTCAGAAACAGTTTCTCTCAGGCAAAGGTGAGCTCACAAATTAAATCCTTTTTTTTTTAGTTTAAATCTTGCAAATGCTGTATTACAGTCAGTTACTCTAAATGACTCTGGTCTAAATAAGATAAGCCTCTGTCCCATTCAGATCATAGCAAATGAGAGGATTTGAACGTAAGACTCTTTGCCTGAGGCTACTCCACTACGCCACTTGGATTTTTACACTTCAACAGGACACTGGCATTCCTACTACTAAAAACATTGAAACAAGACATTTCCAATAATCTTCTAATCCCACCTCAGAAAACAGAAATCTCACAGGTGTTTTCTAACCTTACTTCCTATGACAGTACAATTAAAAGCTGCAGTACAAATGACTTAAGTATAAAAACAACAACAAAAATCCCACTGGAAATACCATCCTCATTATATGAAGAGTAAGGTTAATGAGGTATTACCTTGGCAGGTCCTTTCATCTGTGAGCAGTTTATAGCCTTTCTGGCAGCTGCACTCAAAGCTGCCAACCGTATTTCGGCAGAAATGGTCACAGCCACCATTGTTTACCAAACACTCATCAATATCTGCAAAGAATGAACAGCAAAAATTTAGTTCATGACACCAAAAATTTAGCTCGTGACAGCAGTTCAGTGGTTCAGGGCAGGAATACAGGAATTTACTCAGATCCCCAAGGAGGCTGCTGTCCCTGTCAGGAACCAGGCTGGTCAGATGCGTCCCTTCCCAGACCTGTCTCACAAGGCTTACAAGGAGAGCTATGGGCTGAGCTGCTCAGGAGACAGAGGTATTTCTCTCAGAACTGGAACCAACAGATGACCCAAGCTGAGGTACTTTGGTGTTAGGGAACATTCAGGGAAGCTTCTCTGTAGATGGAGTGCTCTGCCTGACAGCAGACTTCAACATGTGAAGGACGTGAATCCTTTCACCTTGTATAGGAACTATCAAAACATAAGAACACACGAAAAATTGAAATAATAACAAACATGAAGAAAAAGATACTTGAATTCTGAAGAAATCCTTCTATTATCCTTACACAAACAAATGCAAGGCTACATTTTTTTGGGATGAGCATTATATGCTATTTTTCTCATTATTCAGTGACACAGGTGTCACCCATTTTCATGTGTGAAACTTTTTTCACTTTGTGTAGCAGAAAAGGAACTAACTGTTAGTGCATGTGAAATGTTGCTTCTTCAGTTATTCTGAAGGCAGAGCACTTACTGCCTTCATTTGAAAGCCATATATATATATACACATATATATATATATGCATGTATGTATGTATGTATGAAGGACAGGATCAATGGCTCTCACTTCAAATAATGATTACAAAGTGGGCTGATGAACTTGGTAAGAGCTCTGTTCCGAATTTCATACTGATGATTCTACTTCCTGCCCCTTTTAACTTCTCCCAAAGGTGCTGAAGTACTTGAATGACCATTCCCTTTTCCAATCCATAAAAGGGTGTGAAGTAAGTATATAACAGGCCACAAAACCTCATCTGAAGTACAGGGCATCTTCCCATCCTTCCCCAATTATAAAACCATGGATCCATGTTTATTTGAAAAAGGAAAAAAAAAAAGTATTTTCTTTTTTGCAGGAGAAGAACAGTGCCAAAAATTAGTTCTTTTAATGAATGCATACAGTGAAGAAGTAATATGACATTGAGCCCTGGCTGCCCACTTCTGGAATTGAAAAAAGGATCTTTCAGGAAACTAAATGGAGAGTGATGTTTCCTTTTGAAAAGTTTCTTGCTATAAGAGCTTTGAAACTTTGAGGTAACAGCTGGCCATGTAAAGAGCAAATCTTTGCAAAGTGCAAATCTAGATGCCAAAAGGTCTAATATATGGAGATGGAAATTTATCAAAACCAGCAAGGTGATGGTGAATGAAGGGCACGCTTTAAAAATTATTTGAATTTAGGAGGATTCTTAGTGAAAGTCACTCATTAATTTTTGGAAACATATCATTCCAACATGGGAAAGTGGCATGGCGCTTACCACATTTCTGCATATAAAATATAAACAGCAGCAAGAGGAGTGAGGTGGTAAATCTAAAAATTCTAACAGCTGAGAGGCAAATTCAGCCATCATTCCTAAACAGCACTTTGTTGCACATACACTGACAGAAACACGTCCAGGACTCAAATAAGCAAGAGCAATGTATATTGTTATAGAGGTTTTTTTATGAGTTGCATTTATGGCAAGGAGATGGGAAATTTGTTCTCAGACCCTCTGGACTAATACTGCTGCTTATTACTTTTGTGCCTGGTTCTGCAGACGAGTGGCTTTTGCATTCAATCCAGTAAAAAGAATGAGGGTAAATTGTAGGCAGCAGCTGTGGAACTCCCTGAATGCTTTGCACAAAGCCAGCTCAAATCTTTGTGTCTCGGGTAACGAAGTTCTCAAAGTGCTCCAAAATCAGGAATCTGTTTGTTGTCTGTGGTGCTCCAGTTCTGGCATTTGGCTGGCCAACAACAGATAACCCTGGGCTCCCAACCTGATAAATCTGGTGAAGAACACGCTGACGGTCACTCTACGTAATACCATGAGACTGGAGGCAGCAACCCTTTTGGTTTCAGCTGTGATCATCTGCACAGGTCAAGACTGGCAGTGAAAAAACAAGAATTTTCGGCCCAATTCCTGCAGCCTGGAGTTTCCTTTTGTGGAAGTGATTCCTCCCAGCTCCCTAATGTGCAACTGGGACTGCGGTGTGGGTCTTAGGATGAATTACCATGAAAGGTCCCATCCTTTTGCACAGCACAGGTGTACCTAACTACAGTTTAGCTTGCCCTGACAAAACTGAGGGACAAATGGAATTGTGAATTAAAATTAGTAATACGCTGTGCATCGTAAACACACAGAACAGTCATCCATCATGAAGAAGATATCTTCTACCCGTGATAAGAACAACATGACCTTTGGGCTACTCTGCTGGCCGAGACTGCTTGAAGTAGAAATTACTTGCAGCCTGTCAAACACCATTCTGGAGTAACGATTGATGTTTTAAATGATGGCCCCTGGATTTCACATGTTAAATTGCAAATTCCAGTCTCTTTTCCGGGTCTCTCGTGACCATAAGGGGCAAAAATGAAACCCTGCTGGCATCAGAGTGTAGATTGTAGGCTGATAATGACTGTAATTCCACTGACAATGCAGCATATTAGCTTTACACCAGCAATTCTTTGGAATAATTCTGAACCAGGATCTGGGTAAAACCTGGGAGAGTCCACAGGAAAAGAAAGTATTTATTCATTTCTTCTAACTGGAAAACATGACATGACCTTTTGAAACCGGGACCATCAAAACAGAATAGAGGTCAAAACTGTTAGCTGCAAAAACATTCTAAATAACATAAACAGTGCCAATGTCTCTGCTTTCACTGTATTTCTTTCCATGGCCATGGCGAGACTGACAAGGCATGTAAAAATTATTTCACTCTGTGGAGAGCAGCACATTGCTGCATTTCACTTGGAAGAGAGCAGTATCCGACTATACGTATCATGTCTAACTGGTTCAGAGAAATTGCAAAAAGTCTGCATCCCCACTATTTTTCTTTCCTTGGCTATAAATAATTTGTGTTATGAGCCATGTGAAAATAAATTATTCCACTGCGTGAGAAGGTGAGGCCCCATTTATATTTAAACTCACTGGTACCCAACTTTGTCGAGCGCCTCTTTGAACTTCACAGAGGGTAAGCATGTCTGCCTCCCATGTAGGGCAAAAACACACAGTGGAAACCCATTGTGGTGTCTCTACCAGCTTTGACATTCTTTAGTCAACTATTCCCCTACTATTATTGGGACTGCCTGTGGAACAGACAAACCTGCTGTCTTCAAACAGTTCTCAAGTGGCTCCTTATGATGCAGGCTGCAGAACAGCTCCAACTTCCCACAGGCTCTGCTCCCCTTTATCCTCAGGAATACAAAAGGATGTAAAGAACTGTATTCCTCCATGGAGGTTGTACATAAAATGCCCTGATGATACTGTGAGAGTAATTTCAGAATGGGAGATCTGATGGGCTTTCAGTGCACTGGCAGTAAAACCCCAAGGGATTTCTCCAAATGCAGTAAGTCAATATTGTTAAATGATACCTTGCTCATACAAGCCGATGATCTGCTACAAAATACCAAAATGGGACACGTGCAGATATGAAAATACAGGCCAATGAGAAAACACAGAAGCATTAAAAATTATGGTCAAAACTGTCAGGTAGAGGTATGGTGTAACCAGCAACCCAGCACTCAAGCCTCCTGTTAGCTCTGAAAATAGTTCATTCAATTCCCATGCGAGTAAATACAAACAAAAGCAAAGATAAGATTTCCAACAGGGAAGCTAACACCTTCTTTAAAGTTGCAATATTTGAAGGAAATAGGACCCCAATCGCAAATAATTGTCTGGAGAAGGAGCTCAGCAGCACCATCACAAAAGCTGTCCGTCCATGTGAACCCAGAAAGAAACCCTGGGTTTGATAATATAATATATACTAATATAGAATATAATAATTTATAATATAATACAATAATATGACATGATATAAATAATAATCTATAATAATAGATTATCCTATTTTTTTCTGAGGGTCTCCAAATGTGAAGGAGGCAGTGGAATCAGCTTTAAATAAAGCTTTTCAGCTTTAAATAAAAGTATAAAATCTCAGACGCTTTGTGCTAAGTTATGTAGCTACAATTTGACCAGGCTAAGCAGGCAGATTGTTAATTTTCTTTTCATGATCTTGTGCAGATTAATGGGAATGCCTGCTCCTGTTCCACTTGCACCATTTTTAAGCTCTGCCCAGTGTAATTCATGTTTGGAAGGAGCTGGTTCTGATCAGGGTGCACGTATGCACTTGTGTGTGCATATAAAAAGCCACAGAGATTTGCCTCGCTGCATACAAGCTAGGGAACAAATTAAAAACTAGGGATTTTAGAGAACTTAGAACTTAACATTTCACATAAGCTGCTTAAAGGCAACTGAAAGGGTAATCAACACGCAATCTTCACTTAGCTGTTGAACAATGATGGAGATGGAGATTTCCAAAGCCTCATCACAGGCGGAAGTGAGGATCCTCCTCTCAATGGCTGGACAAATATTTGAACTGATTGTGTCTGTCTAATCCTTTGCAGATTTAAAATGCTACCCAGCTCCAGGAAAAGAATATACTCCCACATCAACCTAAAATAATTACACAAACTTCATAACCTTCTTGTTTTTAATAATGAAAGCCAGCGTGTTGGAATCAGTAATGCTATTAGCAGCATACAGTGGACATCAGTATAAATATATTTTCTGCAAGGTGGGCTGATTTGCTAGTTATTTTTATGCCCTAATTTCCTAATTTTCCCTTGCTTTTCTTTCCTTGTTCTTTCTCATGGTTTTACAAGTCACCACTGTCCCCTAAAAATTGGAACTAGTGTTGCTTTGTTGACACAGACATTAGTGCCCTGATGCACACAGACCACAAAGTACTTTATAAAGAAGCCACAAAACTTTTTAGCCCCATGCCAGAGGTGGGGAAATAGAGGAACAGAAAAACAACCTAACTCATCCACACTTGAATCTGAGCCCAGTGTACAACTCAGCAGGTTACCCTGGGGTGCCAATCAGCACGGGCTTGCACAAAACACCTTGTACTGCACGCTGTTCTACGTTACAAATATGACAGAGCCAACAATGCTCAGACTGAAATTATTTTGATATTTGCCTGCCACTTCTCAATAAAACTTGTAAACTCAGGAATAACATAAGCATAAGCTACCAGGCTCCACTTGCAATACTCTAAATGTAACATTCCACAGCATCTTAAATAATGCATGCCAGGGATATCTCTTTAAGGTAGGAAGATAATTTCATATCCCCAGATTCACTGGATCAGTGCCACTATGAGAAAATCTAAATCAAAGTAGAACACAGGCTCTGCTGTTCCATCCAGAAGCATCAAGCCAGCTGTTGTGTGGTTAGTTTCTAGGGGAACTGTAAGTCCTAATTCCAGTTTTACAATGGATTTATCCAACATTTGGGCAAGGTGTAACACTTCCCTGCTTTACTTAATCTGTAAAATTGGGGCTTGCTAATTATCACTTGTTATTTTCAGGACCAATACCTTAAAATGCACTATTATTGAACAAGGTGCTATGAATTCAAGTAATTTGCTCTCAAAATTTTTAAGTCAGATTACAGTTGTTTTAAATTTCTGGTCTGGAGTTCAGAATGGTTTGATCCAGCAGCAGGTTCCATGCTCGTAGTGCTTTGCACTGGAAGATTTTTTGAGTGTCTATAGGACTGTTTAGGGCCATGTTTAGGAAATAAAATTGCTGTTTCACCACTCCACCTGAAACTGCACATTTCATTGCCTCTTGCATGTTTTAAGGAGGAATGATTCAATTTATACAGTGCCTTCTACCTGAGGATTTCAAAGGCCAGCAGCTTATTATCTTCATTACATTAAACCTACACAACACTTCTGCAAGAGAGATACATTTAATTAATTCTTCTTTAACAAATGTGAAACTGAGGCAGGTAGGATAGTATGTGACTTGCCTGCATCAGATAGCTACAAAATGAAATAAAGCATATATTATAGCACCTCTAATTTGAGTTCTGCGCTTCAACAACATCCTCATTTTCCCTCCCACAGTGCTAATTAACTGTAAAGTATGATAGTCATTACTGAACTGAAGTTCCACTAAGTAGCAAATGAAGATTCTCTGTTTAATTAGCTTTATAGCTAGGTTGTGGGACAAGGCATTTTCCTAATTAACAGGATTAAATCTAGACTGGGCAGGCAGGAATGAGTGTAATTAAAATTTAATCTCCCTCATCCTGAAAACAGGCTGCCCACAAAATAGAGAGCTTTGTGTAAATGCTCTTAGAGCATGGAAAGGTTGAGGCAGGTTTCAACACAGTTCCCTCATGTCACTTTCTCAATTTTCACCTGTTATCTTCGCAATTTCACGAAGAAACCTGTCTTCCAACACAGATGGTAATCTGTCACATATGGATTTAGGTGTCAGCTATTCTCCTCCAGGACATATCCACTCTGACATTATCCACCAACCAATCAATAAAAGAGTCTGCCAGGCTGCCAAGAGATCAATCACCTTGTAAAACAAACATTATGTCCTATTATTTTCTTATTACAGTTAATTAGATTTATAAAACACAAAAACCTTCGCAGGTGAAAAACTCAGAAATGCTGTCATAATAGGTTAGGCCCAGATCTCTCATTTGTAAAAGGGAAGGGATTTACTAAATCTAATGTGAAAAGAAAGGATTTTCATTTAAATTTTTTGCTGAACACTGAATTCTTTTCTGAACTTAAAAACATGTTAGTGCAATGCTATGAACCCAAACAGCGCAAGCTGTCTGAGGCTGTGACACCAGAATGTGAAGGGGACTGGAGACATAAAGATACAGACTGATAGTCTTTTTACTGTCTAGGCTGAGCTAAATGCTAAAACTACCTCTCCTCCCCACCATCCCCCCACCAAAAGCAAAGATAAACCTCACAGGAATCCTAGGAAATAAAACTAGTTTTCCTCCTCCTGTAACATTTTATCAATCAAAATACTTTTGTCAATCAAAATGCTTTTTATAAAACACTGGAGAGGGAGAAATAAGTATGCTGTTAAATCTCCCATGTGTACTTGGGGACACCAAAGAATGTGTCCCTGTTTTTTACAGAGCATGTGGAAAGTACAGGACATCAAATTCTGGGAAACTCGGCTATACCTGTGGCCATGTGAGTGAGCACAGGCAGATCTGGAGGCTGTGGGTAAAACAGTGGGAGAGAACTGTGCAAATACATTGGGCTGACTGCTTACCTACCTTAATTATTCACAGAGCCACCAGAATAATTCCATGTGTAATGTAATTATTCACACAGCCACTACCACCAGAATAACTCTATGTGTCATGTTTATGCAGGAGGAGCCGGGGCAGAAGAACTAAATGGGTTGCTGCAGGTTAGTAACAAGAATAAAAGAGTTAATTCAGTGTTTCTTAAGGAGTGAATCAGACAAAATTGCAGGGCTGACATCCCTGGGTGTTTTCTCTGTGCTAGGTGCCACTAAAAAACAAGGCCTGGCTCTTACTGTATTTAATTTTTCCATACAGTCTGAATGAAGAGCGAAGGGGCAAGTGAGCTAACTGCACTACTGGACCCAGATACAAGAATCCCTAGATTTAATGTATTAACTCAATTTACATGTACTCTTGGTTATTTTCATTTACCCCCTCGGAATTATTATCTGCTCAGGAAAGCTCTGTGCTTATTTCCAAGAATCTTGGTTTGCTTCTAGAAAAGTGTTTGTTTAATGAAATAGAATTGGTATTAAGGACAGTTAAAGGTACTGATGCTCTCTCTACAATCCCACAGTGAAACTGTGCTAGCTTTCCTGGGATAAAGGTACTCCTTCTGAAAGGGGCACTCGAATACAATTAGCCCATGATAATTTAAATAACTCCTAATGAATCAAAGAAATTTGGATGTTGACCAAAAATTAACCCTCCAAAAGTTTTTGAAGACACTACTTCAACCGACCAGGGATTTGCTCAGTACCAGAGAAGACAGCTCCATCAGTGAGAGCAGGATTATTAACAAAAAAAGCTGCATTTTATGATGAAAAAGGCAATGATAAAAGAATGAAAAAATACTGTAAGTTTTGAATGTTGGCAGTTATGATTATGTGAGTAGTCAACTCCCAAGTAACAGAAAGCATAGCACACTCTTCCATAATATACCATGGTTGTTGATCCTCAGGGGGCTTTATATTGTTGAATAAATGCAAGGTCTTTTCAACAACTGAAATGCAAAATATGACCCTCTGAAGCATTAATTTAAAGGATTTGGCATTTTCAAAGGGGAGGTTCACGAAGACAAATAACAACTGCAAGTTTCTAGGGAACAGGGATATTGCCTAGTCATGAAAAAAACCCTAACTTAGTACACATGAATTTATTTTGTGGGGATAGATGGAACCCTTGGGAGGGAATGAAATAGAATGAGTTATATGGCAGCTGACCCAAGTCTGCAATTTTTTAATGGAAGATAATTTGTTATATTATATTTGTCTGTCATGAACAAGTCTACAGCAGACAAATGAATTGTATCTCTTTAAGCCAAAAAAACCCCAAACCCAAGGCCCAACCAAAAACCTAAAAGGCAATTCCCTTAAAAACAGAGAAGGGGCAGTTAAAGTTTCACACATATTGTGGATTAGATAAATTTGCAGCAGCAGTTAGAAGGATTCTGCTCTCCACTCTTCTTTTTTTTTCATTCCATTTTCTTCTTTCTGACGAATTTCAACTGTGTTGATGTCTAAAATTTGCATTTCGTTTCTTTTTTTTTTGTTGTTGAAAATAAAAAATCATGGGTTTGTCATTTGATTTTTCATTACTGTGGAATGAAACTTCAACTGTCTCTTGGAAAGTATGAATCAATTGTGTCTCTAAATCAGTGACGTACATACTCCTCAGTGAGTGTCCAATTGCTCTGTTTTCTGATCTCCACACTAGGCTTCTGACCACTGTCACCACCTACCACCAAGAGTTTTCCACCTTTTCCTCCCTCAAGTCCCACTCATTCACTCATTTTCTGCTGATAACCAGCAGCTTTTTCCCCTCTCCAACATCTCTTCCACTATTTATGGTTTTACAACCAACTCTTCTGAGCCTTCTCCTCAGCCAGACACTCTATCACCTCTCTTATCACACACCAACAACAGTCAACTCCCTGTTCGCTTTAAAAAAGTGGGGGGAAAAAACCAGAAACCTAATTTTGAGTCACTTCCCAGCCTTAGCAAGTCTTGAAACAGCTGTTTCCAGGGCAGCAGTGCTGGCCCAGATGGCTGTAGTTCTCTCCCTGGACATGACACAGAGCTTTCTACTGAGCTGCTACAGCTGCCTGCTGGATGCTGCTGTGTTTTCCTCACACTGGGTTGATCTTGTACTCTCTTTGTCTTGAGACCTGGATGACATCGATGGAATAGCATAAAATGACTGCAGCCTCAGCAAAAAGGCCTTAAGGTCTGCTTCTTTAACCCACATTTATGTAGCTTTTTGAAAACGCTTTTGTAGCTACCTGAGTATTCGTGCTCTCATCCAATTTCTGAGTCTTATCCGCCTCTTCTAAAACAAGCATCTCTTCTGATAAACTGAACTTAATTATTATTCTTCCACTGGTTACTCAGTTTTCTCTCTCTCAATCCTGACCTTTATGATGGTTTTTTCTGGACGCAGATAGCCTCGCAGCTCGCTTAGAGTCCTATGAAACCAAAAATAACCTCAAAACTGCCTCTGTATTTTAATATTCCCTTTTGGCTTTAGTCTTTCATTTGTCATTCCTAGCAAATAAGTTCTCTTTGTGTCTTCTTCTTTCACCAACTACAAGTCTACCTGTTATCTCTGCAGCGTGCATGTGGTTGAGTCACGTGCCAAAAACTTCCCTGTAGAAGCATTTAGTAGGTCCAGCTATAAGAGTCTTCTCAGGGCTTCCCAAAGTGTGTGTTCTCTGAAGATCTTGCCATTACTCAAGCCCTGAACAGGACCACTGCTTTCATGATAAAATTCCTAGTTTTCCTTTCATTTAATGTTGTTTTTGTTACTTTTGCTTTGGTTGGGCAGACACATCTATTGTTTCATAGCACGAAATCACCCACTGGCTGCCTTCGGTTACTTGTTTGTCATAAAAGCCTCTATCTTTTCAATCATATGGTTTTGTCAGAAAAAGAGGAGTATTGGGAAGGGGAACAGGCAGGGTGATCCAGCAGCTGCAACATTTTTCAAAAAAATCTGCTGGTTTCTGTAAATCAGTTGAGCAGTTTGGGATTCACACAAATCTGCCTTTACCACGAAAGTTTCCTGCTTGCTTCCTGAAAATGGCATGTGGTCTCAAAACCCTTTAACTGTGCAGCAGTACTGGAAAATGGTCAGAACTTGCTTGTCAGAAGGCAATTTTATGGAAGTTCAGCTATTTTAATGGAACATTTAATTGTGCATTTAATCTGTGCATCACCCATATATAGAAAACTATTATTTTAAATTAATGTTTTTGTTCCTCCTAAAAGCACTAGTTTAATTACTGCAGAACCTACATTTTCACTACTATCATTCTTGACATCAGTCTCATGTTCAAGAATTAATTTAGGTGCCAACTTCTCATGCAAGGCAAAGATGACCCTCTGTCCATGCAAAGACATAAGAGGTTTTTGTATTTATTTTTTCCTTGCTTTTAGGATAAAAGACAGACCTCAGCCACGAGATTTGTATTTGCCTTATGATCAGCATGGAGATGGCAAAGGTATTTTTTGTTTTGATACGTGGCTGTAGTGGCTTGTGATTACACCTGATCTATTTTCCGATAGCTCTTTGCTTGCAGGCACAGAGAAGCAAACTCAAATGGTGCTTATTTTTGAACATGCACTTATTTCCAGTGGCAAACACTGGGAGGGTAAGGTGCTGTGGCTTGAAAGCAGAGTTGTGTGAGGAATCTGACAGAAGTAGAGTTGCTTATAATGAATTATGAAAACTAGATCTTGATTCGATTATTGGGAAGTTTATTCTTGGCTTAAGTTGATGAGGAGTAGGGAGAAAACCATCTGGGGGGAAAGAATGGCTCAAAATGAACCACTTCAGTAAACACTTAAGGGTTGTTAAAAGACAGCACATACTTTAATAGCTAACTTCTAAAACTCTACCCCCTGACTTTAGACAGCTTGTGGACTGGCTTTGACAAAACCATTTGGCTTTGGCCTGCCACTGAAAAAAATCAAATTCACTCTGAATCCGCTGACGAGGATGTTTTTCAGAGGGAGGGACACAGAAGAAAACCAGAGAGGAACTGAGAATTTGTCCTGCACTGACTTCCACATCTGAATGGACTACACAGGCCTCTTTGCACCACTGTATTAACACTTTTTCTTATCTTTTGTTTCTATTATTGAGCTCAAGGAGAGGCACTGTATTCCTTGTTAGACTCTGAGGGGAAGTGGAAAGGCTAATCTAGTTCAGGGATATTGTCAAGGCAAGCAAAGTGGGTACCTTACAGGTTGGGATTAAACTCTTTCCATGTCCTTAGGAGCATATTATTGCAGTAAGATATGAGTTCAGAGGGTGCCAGCTGCCCCGTGTTATTTCCCAATGCACATCTCTTTAAGCTTGTACAAACAGGAGGGAGCTGAGCCATATGATGTAAAACCTCTAATCCCATCAGGAATTACCAGAGGCTGATGTGCTTATTTTCCCTTGGGGTCACCTATTCTTCTGACTATATCCTAGAACGCAGTTCACTGAGGGATTCCTGAGAGAAGTAAAAGGTGTGAGGTGCAAAAGCAAATTTGATGCCCCTTGAGGGCTGATGCATAGGAGAGAGGACAGAGATTCTGCTTGGGTATCCACAGTGGGGACAACAGTGACCTTAGGGATCAAATGAAGAGTCACAGAAGGTGGAGTCTACACAAAGGCCTTAGGATGACAACCTCTGTTTTAAAAATGAAATAGCAGTTTTCAGTGCCTTTTCTACTAACGTTCTGGACTTGAAATCCCATGAACATTCAATTTTCTGAAATGTCTGAGAAATTTTCCTCTAGTAAGTCAGAAGTGTATCTGACCTACTACCCTAAAATATTTGTACTACTTGGCACTCCCAAGAATCATGGTTAAAGCAGTTTATGTGCTCAGGTCAGCTTCTTCATAGAGAGTCTAAGCACCCCGTGTATCTCAATCTCTTTCCATTTGCAAAGTTGGGCATTTTTTTTTCCCAGCAGAGTAAGTTAAAGTATGCTGAGAGTAATCCTGTCTTTCCCCTAGTTACTTCTGACAGACTCTAAGCAACATGCACACTATGGCTGTGGGATAGCCCAGAGTGATCCAGCCCAGATACCTTCATTTATGTGCAGCAAGCAAAGAGGTGCTACTCATCAGCTTAGAGGAAAAGCTGCCCTCACTCCTTGTCACTGTACCTTTGACTAAGATAAGGCTAAGGGACTATTTCCCATATGCTCCTTTCCAAACCAAACTACGAATACAAGGCACTATTTCAGCAGAATGTTACAAAATTTAATGTGCTCTACACCACATTTCTCTGGCATGAAGCACTGACATTATGAACCGGTACTAAATGTAAAAGTACAATCACTCTATTAACTATCTAAATTCTCTCAAAGATAAGACATGTAAGTAGATGGCCATGGTGCAGCGATCAAGGGAAATGTAATCAGGAGAAAAGGGAATAAGACAAGCAGGTCTGTGCCCTTCCTGGCTTTGCCAGGCATCCTCTTCAGAAACTAACTGCTGCTTGTAATTTTGAAGCTGACATTTATGCTGACATTTGCTGGTACCACAGCACTCTGACTGCAGAGGAGGTGATGACTGTCAGCAACTTCTTTCATTTGAGTTTATTCTTTCACACCATTCGCATGTATGTTTTTTCCTTTTTTTTTTCTTTTTTTTTCTTTTTTTTTCTTTTTTTTTTTGATGAAACACTGGAAAATAGTAATGGCTTCTTATGGTTAATGGCTCATAATGCTTACGTTCCTCAAAAACCTTATGTGTCTAATGTGGAGGGAGCTGAACTGACCTCTTCACATGTGTTAAAAAAAATTTTCATGTTGCTAGAGAAAGGTGAGCTGGAAAAAGCTCTTTTTGTAAGCCCCAGGACCTGCTCTAAGACCACTGAAACTCCTTTCACTGCGTGGAGCATCACAGATACTGACACACTGCTCATGGGAGGTGCACAGAAAGAAGCTGTGGATTCAAAGCAGGAGTAGTCAGACAGCTATGAACAGATTTGCCTCTAAATGTTCAAGTTTAAACTCTTCAGGAGATAATTTAAATGCCTTTTCATTTAAAATGCTGATGTATGTGAATGAATTCAACCACTGACTATTTTCAATGAGGTCACTTTACAGTTAAGGAAAAAAGCTAGATCACTGCCCAACCAAAAAAGAAAAAAAAATCAAAAATTCATTCACATTAAATCATTGGGGCCTGTCTTTATTTTTCTCTTAGGTCAGATTCATCTTAGTTCAGAAGGCCTGCTCCAAACTTACAGTCTTGACTCTAAAGGCATTGAGACACTTACTGTTGTGAGAAGTGTGGTCATATGAGCCATGAAAGTTTTATCTGCCTTAGAGTAAACTTGACTGAGGCATACATTTTAGAGGTTTTCTTGCACTGGGGTAATATTTTACCGCCAAATTTTTACTAACATGTGAAAAAGAAAGTCTAATCGATCAGGGATATTAACCAAACAAAACCTGAGCTTATCAAAGGTACTCCTACAGCAAAAACATTGCATTTAGGCAACAAATGAAAAAAACATACCACTCTGAAATTTATCTTATCAATCACAGTGAAATAAAGGTATTATCATAATTCAGGCAAGATAGCAGTGGATGTACCAGATTAACAACTATATCTTACTAATAATAAACAGTAAAAATAACCTGTGCTCTGTCTGGTATTCTTTTTTTCAAAAAGAGGAAACATTTTCAGTTTCATATGAATTGATTGGGACTGACAAGATGCAATTCTAAGTGCTTTAGTCAATTTAATCCAATTTAGAGAAAAAAAAACTAAAACAAATTTTAAGTAATTTCGATTAATGGAAGTATGGAGGAAATCATAACTGTTCACAGATACTCTGTAGCCAGGAAATGAAGCCAAATTGGCCAGCTAAACTGTTCACTGTGAGCTTTTCACTTAGTGTTAGTGTGTTCTGAATGAAAAGAGAGGAAAGCCTTCAACATCTGAGTCATATTCTTCTACCAAACTGATGTCAAGCATTAATTTTAAGCATTTAATTTAATGAAACCTTTCAGTTCATATTTAACAAAACATGACATATTTTGTTTCATTAAAACTCATTCTCTAGAAAACTCTTTTCTCACAGAAACAATTCAATTTTCAAAATTTATTTCACTTTCAGGGTTTCATTTTTTTGCGTACTCAAAACTAATTTAAAATGCATTTTCCTTCTGTAATAGGCTGCAATTAAGCAAGACAAAAAAAAAGTAATTGCTATATCAAACCGGTACAGCCAATGCAAAATTTCCCCTTTTATTTCAAATAAACTTTGATGCAGTTCTTTGACTGAAATTTTTCATTAGTCTCTATGCTCCTGCCTTTTTTTTTTTTTTCCCTAGATTGCTTAATGATAAAGGAGGTTACAGAGCTGAGTTACTGGACAGATCATTCACCACTCAGGCATTCCTGATACTCCCACTGCAGCACAGTCAGGTATTTAAGCGCGTAAGTGCCACATTTCTTTGCTACGTCTGAATGCTGAAGGATGGGGGCCTGCTTCGAGGAAGCGGAGAGCCCACCCCATTGCTGGGTCACCATGACAATGAGACAGCAGGGAGGAGAAATGTTTGCCATGCAGGCACATAACCCCAGCGTAACACCGCTCTAGTTAAATATGCCAGAGTGCTGAGAACGGCTGACTTCGCGTCGCGCGGCGAAGAAAATGCACCATCTCTAGGTGGGGATGTGAGGGGAAATTTCTGTCTCCTAAACACGCGTCTGTGAGATCACCTGGGCTTGTTGATCATTGTGCTACACATGAGGAAACAGTGTAGGTCACTCTCTTTAATGCCTGCCAAGTTATCCCACAGAATTCAGCTAACTCAGACAGAAACGGAGCCTGAAGATTAAAAGACATAGAGGCAGATTTTTGTGCACGGGAATTAATCCTGTTGCATTTAGTCACAGCTGGTGGCACATTATGAACATGTACTATCACATTGATACTAAACCCCCTGACATTCCTGCCCAGCTGACTATCCCAAAATCCTGTTGTCAAGTTCCTTCCCCTTAAGGGTGGATCGTCACAAGATGAAAATCAAATGATGAAATGCAGGTGAAATTATGCGAAACAGAACGTCAGCTGAACAAAATAATCCACATCTTGCTATTACAAAACATCTACGGGACATTGCAAAGTTAGGTAGCACTTCATGGATGTTTATGGAAAAGTCATAGCTGAGATGTTGCTTTTGCTCTGTAACCCTTAGAAATCCAGTTCCTCCTGCTTAAAACTTTTATTTGCTGTGCTATTTGACTCTAGGAGCTCAGCAAGGGCTGCAGCCTGCACAGTTCTTCTATGTCTAGGTGCAGAGTGCTGGGAAGTCACTTTATTCGGGCACAAGAGTGACTGGGGGCACAGTTTCTTTGTTAAGTCCCGAGGCAGAAATGGAGCATATATATCACACACATGGCCCTACCTTTTACACCATGCTAGAAGCTCGTGGCCCTTCCTCTTGCTCTAATTCACTTCTTAGAGAAGCCGCAAAGCAAAGTCCCTGTCTCTCTCAGACATCATCTTTTGCCATCATTCTCAGTCCTTCTCTACATTAAGTCCTGGAAGAAGAATTCTCCCTGGCTCAGCTCGTCTCCTGTAGCTGCTCCTGAGAAGATGAGCTCTTTATTGTTTGATCCAGTTTGGCAGATGGATTTAAACAACCTCCAGAAATCTGTGCTAAGTCTAATCTAGTCTGACTTCACTCCCCTTGAACCCTACATGTATTTTTGCAAATGAGCCTCCTGCATTATCAGTTACCCAAGCTGTATTTAATATAATTAAAATGCTGGACTGATGAATCTTCCCACTGAGGGCAGAATGGAGCTGGATCCATGAAAAGGTCACTCAGCAGGAAGGAGGCACAGAAACCAACAAACAAGGGAGCTGAGGACCACAGAACCCCTGACATGCACAACACAGAGGATATTAAAAAGTGGGTAGGAGGCAATGAGCAATAAGCATCCCGGGCCTCTACGTCTTTTAATCTTCAGGCTCCGTTTCTGTCTGAATGAGCTGAATTCTGCAGGATAACTTGGTAGGCATTAAAGAGAGTGACCTACACTGTTTCCTCATGTGTAGCACAATAATCAACAGCATCAAATGAACTGAGCATCAAGCTGGCATCACCCAGTTACAATGGCAGTAGAAATTAAATAGCATTAATCAGAGGGAGAATATGGAACTCTTTCTGCCTGGAATGTCTCTTCTCTTAGCTGTCAAAAGCCTCCATGGTTTGGCTTATTAAGAGCCAAGCTGACAGGAAAGATGAAGGGAATAAAGGAGCATTTGCCATTGTGTGCCAAGCCAACTGAGGGAAGACTTGAGTTCAAGACTGACTTTTAAAAAAACAGCAAAAGGTTAATGAACTTTTATCCAAGCACCATTAATATATCTGAAGATCATTCTAACTAGACCACAGACAACACTTTTGCTCTTATTTCACTGCAAGATCAGGTAAGTAATGTATGTAACAGAGAAAGAATTGGAGATTAAAAAGGTTTTTTCAGTTTCTAGAAAGCAAAGCAATCTTCCACGACAGCGGACAGTAGTCTTCCTATGTGATCTGCTGATACCTGTACATATTCCATGTTAAAACTATCTTCACAACATTTTTTCCCCCAATTTTACTGACATTTGATATAAACCAGACTGTACTCTGCATTAAAAAAGGAGTTTGATTCTTTGGGGTACAATGAACTCTCACTTCTCACTATGGAAGAGGTCAACCTCTTGCAAAACCACTGAAAGCAGGTTCCTTGTATTACTTGGAAGTTGCTTTCTTACACCTTCCATTCTCTGATGCACTGGGAAGGGCCAGGAGAAATATCAGATTTTTAGTCAGGACTCAGTTCTGTACTCTGTGATTTAAATTCGTGCCAGCTTCTATGATAGAACTACAGAATGGGAACTGTGATATTGCAAACAAAGTATAGAACAATTAGTTAAGTTTAAAAGGGTTTATTTGCTACTTTTTGGCAATCAAGCATGTTTGCATATACTCTTTTTTAAGAACTTGTCTTTCCTTCTGTATATATACTTGCCTTTTTTCTACATTAAACAATTAATATAATTCCCAACTACTAAATAAAAACCTGTGGACATTTTGGACAATAAGCTTTTTTTCCCATTACATGTCTACACAATGCCTAAAACTGACTAGAGTCCTGACTGTTGAACAGAACCATCTAAAAATTTTTGTTATTTAGAAAAATTAGTATTTTTATTTCATTAATTAAAAAAAAAGCATTCCCTTGTAAAAAAATAAGGAAGAAAAGTGTCAGCAGATTTCCATAAATTACCAGTATGGCAAAAGCACATTATTGAGAAAATCACCTGCAAGTGAGCTAGAATTACACATTAATAAATTACCCTACATCCACTTTGCAATACCCAAAAGTTCAGATGTTTCTTTGAGTCTTATTTCAGCCTCTTGAATCAAAGCATCTACCTAATTTTATAAAGTAGCTGCACTATGTAAAATGGCTTAGAGAGGAAAATGCCAAAATGGACTAAAAAACCCCACAGACTTTCCAATAAAAATATTGTTTTTGGTCAGCATTATTTGCTAAATTAAACCTAAACATATGAATCATTTTGCTCAACCCACAATCGCATTTTTCAGTTAATATATAAATTCTCCTTCCAATTCCTCTCAGCTTTTCTTACATGCCCTACATCTCTACTTTCCCTTAACAGACAATGGCATATCTTTCTTCTATATTTAGAAACATAACCTCCCTTAAAATGATGTTCTATGAGAAACCTCACTTGGACATGCTGTGACACTCAATGGACTTGAAAACTGTGCCCAAGAAAGACAGGATGTGACAGCTCCATGATCCCTGAAGATGTTTTAAAGGGCACCCAAGAGATAATTCCTTGCTCTTACCACACAGATGTAAAATTACAGCTGGAGGAAACGGAACTGGATATATGAGAAACTGGGGGCCAGTCGAATCAAGGAGAGTAAAGAGGAAAAAAATCCAAGGAGAAAACTTGTGCTGATCGCCCTCTTCATTTCTTTTCTAGAGAATGCAGAGGAAGGAATATGTGCACACTGACTTTCTACTGCCTGGTATTTTCCAGGCATTATGGATCAGCAAGAGGAGCCAAGAGGACATCAATGCCACTCCACCAAAAAGTTCACTTTTGCACTCGGGAGATGCAAATCCTACAGAGCATCTCCTTTGACTAAGGGCTGCCTGCAAAAGCTGTGCAAGAAACTTCACTGGTCAGTTTAAGTGCAGGATCCTTTGTGCACAGACTTAAATGGAAAATCACTTCAGCTTCAGGAGAGCAGGATCTAGCCTAGAAACCTCACAGTGCAATACATAAGATAAATTTTATTAATTAAATTAAAATAAATTCAAAGCGTATATTTTTACCATTTTATGATGAAGAGTATTTCCTAAAATGGCAATAAAGGTTAAAAAGAAATGGCTTGTTGCTTTATTAAACCATCTGTGTTAATTTCCAGTTGCTGCTTATTTTAAGAAAGCAAGAAAGAATCAGCAGCATCATAAAAATATAGACTCTGTTTCTTATATTTTCTACTCATAAAAAAGGGGAAAAGCAAAATGTGAAAGAGCTTAGAGCTAAGGTATCCAGTTTGAGGATCAGTAGAATATTCCATTTTGTCTGTTGGAATAATTATAGTCTTGATTATTATATAAATATCGTTTCATGCTAGTTCTCTGGCCAAATGGCTAAATTTAGAATTACTCCTTTTTTCATGACACAGTTTCAATAATAAACATTATGATCAAGCCTAGGTGTATGTTACATTATTAAAATGCCTCCTTTTTAAGCACTTGGTGGAATCACTGTTACTGTTCTGCTATGGCTTAGCTAGTCTGCTGGCAAAAATGAAGATTTATTTTTATGTGGCTTGAACTAAGATGACTGAGTTTTGATGTGTGCTCACCCTTAACTATTAACATTGTGTGTGATGGCAGTTTAAATGTTTTATTTTCAAATAAACAGGCAAATGGGCTATTATTTCTATAAATACTAACAGGATCATGCCCAAGCACTGGGATTTTTCAGCCTGGAGCAAGAGGAAACCACACATTTTCTGTTTATTTTTGTGGGTTTTACTATTTTAAGTAACATCAAGCCCTGGACTGAAGAAATTCTGACATTTCTGGTTAATTTGAAGGAAAAAAAGTCCCAATAATTTCTTAGCAAGTTAGGTCAACTTATGCTAAGCCACCGAGTGATGAAAAATATTCTCTGTGACAAGAATATATGCAATGTCTTCCTGGATCTCCATCTCCAAGTCTTTTGCAAAGAAGCTCAAAAGGAATACACAGGAAAGTGGGAAAATAGGAAAATGGTTGACGGATGGCCTGGTCCTACTAACACGTACCCAAATCTACACATGTGCCATCAAAGTGGGGTTGTGGAGGGACATTTGAGAGCTGTCCCTGTCTCCTTAACTGAGAACACATGCTGACAGTGCTATCAGATGCTCTTTTCTGCTCTCTTTTCCCCTGACCTCAGTTTTAACACACACATGAAAGACAGAATGGCAAGGTTCTCCTGCTGCCTTTGGAGCAGTAAAACCTGAGCATTAGCTGTGTGGTTTAGACTCCTGCGTTTTTAAATGTTATTTCGGTTTTCCTTTGTAGCTGGCTATTTATCTTTCGAAGGTGCAGAAATGAACAAGTGTCTGGGGTTTTTTCTGAGCAATATCTGGCTTCACTTAGTAATAAGCAGTTGATTATCTGCAGGTAACAAAGTACTGCTTGAGAATTTTAACTTACTTTCTGAATAGACAAATTCAGACACCATTAGATGACTGAGGTTTTACAAAGGTATCAGAATATCCTTTGAAACAAAAGGCTTTTTGCAGCCCAGAGTTGTTCCTCTAAATCTCTGCTCAGCTTGAAACAGTTTGACCTCTGCAACTCATTTCTTTGCAGTAATAAAACCCTTTAATAAATAAAAAGAAAAACGACTGGACTAGGTAAATACAGAAAAATTAGGGAAGGAGAAAGCTAATGAACTTAATTGCAATCACTATACCAGTATTGCTTCGACGTAAAAAGTATTGATTAAATAACTGAACATTTACATCTTGTACTGGACCCGCTGAAGGCAAATGATGCATTGCAAAGCAAACAGAGGCTGACCTTTGCACGTTTTCCCATCAGGCTGCAGGGTAAATCCAACTGGGCAACTGCACCGTACCCCTGTCGCGGTATCCTTGCAAGTCCGATCACAGCCTCCGTTATTGACAGCACATGTTTCTGCAGAATGAAAGAGAGAGAGAGAGAGAGAGAGAGAGAGGGAGAAAGGGAGTGTAATGAAATGCTCTGGGGGAGGGGAAGGGCACTGCCTCTTTGGGGCAATATTACAACATATTAAAAGCAATATAAGTTTTAAGCAAGCCAACTGAAGCAAGCTCAAGTTCATCAGGGTCCATGTACTGGTTTTGACTGGTAAATCATTTCCACAAGTCATGATTTCTTTTTCCTCCCAAACTGGAGATTTTATTTGATATATTTAGTTAGTGTTTTTCAACTGTCTTAGACAATAGGATGGGTTATTACATATGAAACAAGTTTAAAAAGAAAAAAAAAGTGATTGCCTTTAAAAGCAGAACCAAACATTCTGTTTTGTATCAGTCAATGTCTAGCTGAGGTATTTTAAGGTTCACTTTTAAATGATGTTGTAGGCATTACGAACTTTAAAAACAGTAGAAAGCAAAGCAGAGTGCTAGACGTGGAACTGAGAATTTAAAACCCTTAGTTAAGAAAGAGTTAATGGAAAATGAACTACATATATCACTTTGACAAGAATCTACATGCCCAATCTGTTCTTACTGAACTACAAGCAAAAGGCATCTGGGTTTTGTCCACTTAAAGCTTTTTGCAAATTGAAAGGAGTTTGGAGTGGGTGGGAGGGCATAATTGAGGTCACTGAACCCATTCCAAGCTGTGTCATTGAAATTTCCCAGTGCTTGTAGTATGTAGAAGGGTGGCTGGGCAAACACAGGCAAGAGAAAGTTGCAATACTTCTGAGCTTTTACTACAGTGGGCAGTGACTATTAGGTACCACTAGATCAAAAAAAATAAAATCTCCAACTTCATTACAGAAAAAGCAAGAACCCCTCCCTCGCTGCCATTGTTTTGTGTTACTCATGTATGCACATGCACACACCGTACACATGCATATGCACACATACTCACAAACACATCCATACAAGAGATAAAAGGCAAGGGAAATGATTAACTTTGCTTTGATCCACAGAATGGAGGGGATGTAAGGATGCCAATTTAGCATGTCAGTTTGAACTGTATATTTTTCTGAAAAGTATTTACTTCAGAGAATAAGTCCTTTTAACAGTATCTTTTTCAGTAGCTCTGGATTTGATTAAATTAAAATACCCCACTGCCCCCAAGATTGCCATTATTCTACTCAGCTCACCTCTTTCCCTAAAGAGGCTTTGTCATTACTTACTCAGATTTACAGACTCCTATTGCTGAATATTCACAGCCTGTGTCACAATTGTACCCTGTGGACAGGGTCTGACAATCAGCTATAGGATATGCTAATTGGGAATTGCCTTAGAACAGTACATTGATCAAAAATTATTTACACAGAACAGAACAGGCTTTATTTTTCAATTGACTAGTGCTAAAAGATTTTTATTTTAAAGTAGCCTGTGCTTTGCCCTCAAGGTGAACTTAGACTGGCCCTTTGGAGGGACTTCGCTACTTAAAAAAAAGGAAAAAAAAAAGAAAAAAAAAGTGTAACTGTTTTTTTTTTTCTTTTGCACTGGCACAGGCCTCTCCAACAATTGTGAAATAAGCTCCTGGCACTTAAGAACAAACTGAAAGCATGGATTTGGGGCACACATGCATTAACAGCGTGGGACAGATCTCTGAGCCCATATACATTCACACATGGTCCTCCAGATAGATTTTAAATTTTTATGTCTGTTTGCTATGTAATAACATCATGCAGAAAGAGCCACCAGTGTAGAAATGGATTTGCATACAACTGCCAGGAAGCACAGCTCACAAATGGATTGACACGTTTTCTGGAACAGCTTTCTGAACATGGAGCTGAGTCTGCAGCTCCTGATTTTCAGGTAGTTCTTGCTCACCTTGCAGGATCTGAACCTGTTTAAGCAATATAGTTCTGATTTTCATCTACTTCTCTGAAAAGGAATATTTTATAGACTTAGAGTCTGAAACTTCTGCTTGAAGAATTCTTCTGCAAATGACAATGCTGGCATTTCCACTTGTATGTGAATGTGTGTGCCCTCATGGACCAACACATCAAATAATAACTTCATGTTTCAGGGAAGGAAGAAAGTTTCAGGTCATTTAAAATTTTTAACTTGGGCACAGTTTAAGGGCAGGAGGATTTTTCAGGAGTAGAGAGTTAAGGTTAAAACTCAGGAAAAAGCGCTGAAGGTTACGTTTGGCATGGCACTGCAAAGAGCAGTAAATCTTCTGTTAGCAGATTAACTCTGGCATATGAAGACTCCTTTATTGCAGTGCGTCAACACAAGATGAGCATGAGCAGTAATATTTCTGCTTTCTGGATGACATCCAGTGAAAATGAATAGACACAACAATTTTTTTTTCCCATGGTATGGATGAGTGGATCTATAGGGTAAGGGTCATTCAATGAACAAGAGTTATTTCTACGTATAAATAGAAGGAATCAAGCCAGCTTTTCTTATTTTCACACAGATTTAGTAAAACAAACCAAAAAGGATAAATACCCTGCACCCTTCCTAGCAACTCTGACTTTCATACATGATGAACTCTTAACAGAATGAAGATCCAAGTGAGCAAGAGGACATGTGACAGTACCTCTCACACTTTGGATAATTGGAGAGATGTGCTGATGAAATTCCTTAAACTCAAGGTCGTGAGAAAACATCGGTAAAAGAAAGCAAACATGAATAGCAGAATGTGGGAAAGAGGCTACATCAAAGAGAGGAGCTGAGGCCTACACACAGCACAAACCGAGTGCATGACCACCTGTGTTTCTGAGAGGGGTGACGCCGACTCATCCCTCACCTCACCACTACCAAACCTCAAGATATATTTGAAATGCAAATACAACTTTTAGGCCTCAAGCCAAGAGCAGAAGCAAATTACTTATTTCCATTCTATCACACTGGAGAAGCTATGGAAGGGAAAGAACAGATGTTAAAAATTGGATCAGGTCTGCATGGTGATATTGATCCTAAAGACCATTTTTGCTGATTTTTTTCTCTGTGAAAGACAAGCTCAACATTTTAGCCTTTTTTCTTGTTTGTTTTGTTTTTTCAAACTTTTTTGCATAATCTTGTTCTGTTTCTTTTTTTTGTTCTGACAAGGTAGCAGAAAAAAGAACTGGTAGACACAAGTAAAGCAGTGTCATGTTACTGATATTTAGATTCCTTCTGAATTACAACAAAGCTCATAGTCTGAAACAATTAGACCTTACTGTTAACTTAAAGCGATGTTTGTAGCCCCATCTACATCCCTACTGAATTCCTACCAGAAAATTCAGGCAGAAGCAGGGATCTAAAGAAAAGGACATCTATTTATATAAGGCAGTCTGGGAAACATTACATTGTATTTTTCCAGTGTAAGCTCCTAATTCTGGAACAATCTCTCATGAATCTGCTCAATGGATCCACAGACAAGAAACAGCTAAAACCATTACCAATATGCTATAGTTTAATCCATTAGAACTGTTGCTTTAACATTAGTCCACTGCACTATGGGACATGCACTGCTTCTGGATATTAAAATATCCAATTAAAAAGCAAAAGCTTGAGCTGTTGGTCCTTCAGCACCGGATTAGGAACATTGACTTAGTTACCAGGTGAAGTTACTCCAACACCTGCAACGGTTTAGCTGCGAAAGAGCAGCTCCTCAGGTTCTACTTCTGAAGCTTTTGAACTAAAGCAGAATCTCTACCAGGTGGCAACAGGTCACTTTGTTAAGAAGAAGAGTCACACTAGACAGGATTTATTTGTCTTTGAATACTATTAAATGCCTGAAACTCCAGACAAATGTCTGTGGTTTGAGAATATTTCTGGAAGCCTGATTTTCAGCTTCTTCTACGAAACAAGTAAACATAACCATTTAAAATATAAGTTTTTAATAAAAATCTGTTCATTTGGTTTTTTTTAACTAGCCAATTATTTCATAAAGCCAATTTTTGTGATTTAGATTTATCTCATGAATGAAAAAACATTATAGATTTTAAGGGTATTGGTCAAAATCAGGCAAATCTTGAAATCTTTATTATTCACTGTTGGCAGACTTGTTCTATCTGAGCTAAGATACAAATCAGTTTTACAGGAACTGAGATGCAAAGCAGAACAATATTACATAGGTCTTGGAGACTAGCAGGGATAAATCTGAGGATTGTGCTGTAATCTATGTCTTAACTAGGTCACTTTCTATAATCTTGGATAAATCATGAGGACAGGTAGGAAGACTGGACAAGGTAAACACCAAAAAAGGCAAGAGAGGGGGGATCTAGCACCAGGGTGCTTTCTTTAGAGATATGGAGAAGTGATTCTCTGATCTTTTCTGTTACCCATCGTGGCAATCTGAAGTCAACAGGATCCAGAAAACCCTATTTGTTTCCAGACTCCTCATCATAACACAGTGCCTGGAAAGAGTGGATAACAACTGTAAATGTAAGAGCTGCTCTCAAGAATGTGTGTAAAACATGCAAAGAAGTCTTACCAGAAGACAAAAACCCAGCTGTAGTGAAAACAAGAGAACTATATAACCTAAGTGAAAACGGGAGAGGGAAGCCACTGAAGTCATCACCCACATTCAAGGCAGCCTTACAGCATCTGTCTCTTAGGAAAAGCACGACAGGGACACTGAATGGCACCTTCTTGCTCAGAAAATGTTGTTCTTGGACTAAATTAAATGACTTTGTTCCGTAGGGCTTACGATTGCCATTTCCTCTCAATCAGAGAGAAAGGCTGGACTGATCCCCTGTCTTTAGGCCTTGTGCAGAGGAAAAGGATTTTTTGCAGCAACAGGTAGGCTGCAGATAAAAGACATAGCAGTCCTCCAAAACAAAGGGTATTCTCTAAGTTTGCCAGATTTCTGTAAACTGTTTAGGTTGACACGGTAAGCAGTAAGCACAGCTGAAAGGAAGACTTGAAAGTGGAAAAATGCTTTTTTCCACTACCTAGTAGCTATGATTGCCCAAATGATAACACTGACCAAAGGGCATGTTAAAGAAAACTAGCAATTCAAACTGCCATTATTTGGAATTCATTTGCAATAGACTAAAGCTCATTGGGGTCAGCAGAAACAGGATGACTGGGCTTTGCTCTCAAAGTCGGTGCCATATTATTTTGAGCTTATTCTGAGTCAGCTTTTATGCTAGGCAAGAGCAATTCTTGATGGAGTAGCCTGGAGCTCAGAATTTAGAGAAGCTATCAAATCCTATCAAGTAAATCATAGTCCAAGCAAAGTTATGAGTAACTGTACTCAGATTGTAATCGTGTCTACTTCTACACCTGGTCTGAATTTTGAACAAGACCTGAACATGGTATCTTATGCTCAGAATAACTGTCTTAAATTCAGGGGTCAGACATAAGTCAATCTTCATGCAACTGAAGCTAAATGTTGCAAGCAGGATGGCAGCTTTAGCGCACTCACAGTTTTAGCCACTGCAATGAAGAGGTACACGGATTAAATTAGACCTTATTTTCCTAAAGAGAGGCCTCTAAAGTAATAATTCCTGGCAACTGGAGTGGCAAAAAGGGCAAACTACTCCCAATATCTGTTTCTCAGCAGATGTGCTGTAACTAAAGCTGTTGTAAACTGCTACTGTCTCTGAATCAAGAGATAACCTGTTTACCTATCCTAAGCACATAAAAATGAACTTATTTCTCTGTATTTAATTCACGGTGAAACACAACTTTGAACAACTGAGAAAAGATTAAGGATGTCTGTTAAAGAAAGCCAAATATATGGCTTTGAGAATTTTGAGAAGGTCTAATCTGAAACTACTAATTGCCATTGTCTATTATGATTCCTTGCATCACTGTATTGTTTTGGGGCCCTCATAAGGACCAAGACCAGGACTCCATTGTGCCAACTATATTGCAGTTATGAAAAAGTGATGATGGTAAGGTATCAGAGCAGTTCTATGACAGGGCAAGATCCTGCTCAGCTGAGTGGTACTGGCTCCCTCCCCTTAAAGAATATTCAATTCATTCAGTTTAATACACAAAGTATCTGGAATCAAATTAGTCCTTAATTTGTACCTGCCCTCCTCTCACACCTGAAAAAGCACTTTGCTCCATCTGGCTCAAAGGCTGCCTGTGCAGACATCTCATCTGTTTCCTTCATGTTGGTGCCATAGTACAATCTCCACCAAACAGAGCTCTTTCTGAACCCCAGATGCACTGGGGTTTTGGACTGTTTTTTTTCCTCTTTCTCCTAACTTTTATCCAGAGAATCCAGAAATAATTTTAACCACTAGTGGTGAAGTGCATGACCATGCCTAAGAACAAGGACTACCATACTGAAGATCCCCTGCAAATTCTGACCAAAAATGCACAAATCCTGAAAGCCTGAAACTTGGAAGAGATTCAAACTTAACCCAGGAAAGTCCATTTAAAAAAAAAAAAAAAAATCTGTGGATTATAAAATGAGCTTGCCTTTACGTAAGAGGGAATATGCAGTATGAGTAAGAAAGCCATGAGGCAGAGAACAGATGATAAGACTGCTGTTGCCATCCATAAAAAGAATTTTACTGCAAGCAGCAGTACACGAGGTACATGTGCTCTGTGGCAGATCAGGGAACAGAGAGGGACCCAAATGACAACAAGCACAAGAAGAAACTAAACACACAAAATATTTCAATTTTCAGTGAAGGGAGAACTATGCTATTCTTATGCAAATTATGCTCTGTGATGCTGAAAGGATAGAGAAAGAGCATTCACAAGAGTATAATGAAAGAAACAAATGGCTGTGAACAGATGAAGGAGAAACTGAAAGAGCTTCATATTCAGGGAATGAAAAAGGTGAGACAGAAAGGGTAACTTGCAGGATGTGGAATTCTTCACTTCGTTATGCTTGTCTCCTCATTTCCTTGCAATTTCATGATTGGTAGAATTTTATTTGCATGAAAATAGGATGAGAATTCTGCCCTGCCACATAGGGAATGTGTGAAGAAACAACTAGGTGAATCTTACACTGAATCATGAACCCCACAATTCTCAGTTCAGAAAAGCTCGATTCCTCTTCAGGGAGCACTACATATTTAGGGAATGTCACTCCATAGATTAGATCAGGTGTTCTGTAAGCATCCTAGGGGTCCAGTCTGGTTCTTAAAATTAACGGTTGTAGCTGTGGTGCTCTCTCTAGACGGAGAAGCTGCATTTAAGAAAAACTGAAATTCTCTGAACATCACGAAGGAGCATTATCTCCTGACCTTGGATAAATCCTTTCATTTAAAATGGGAAAGCAAAACAATGGAAGGTATTGCCAGGAATTCTGGATAAGGTCAGAGTCTTTATCATCAGGAAAGAAATGAAGAAAAGGGATTTTTACAGGAAATAGCACACCATTCACAAACTCAATGAATAAAAGTGATGGTAACTCAAGATGAAAAGATCTGCCCTTGGGAGACAGAGAATGCATGAATGACCTCAGGGATTCCTTCCCCCTGTTTGCTATGATTTCATACAGCAAAGTAGAACTGACAGAAGGAGTTAAAGTGAGGTCTTGGTTTCACAGTCAGTAACTGAATTATAGAACCTCCTAGCAATATGCCTGCTAATGAAATGTTTGCAATTCTTTATCGATTAAAGCACAAAAGGATTATGATGCATACAGAGCTGCACACTTGGTTTTCTGACAGTGAGCATTTCTAAGTCGGATAAAAGCCATTCAGAAAAATAAAGACATATTTTAAGTGTTTGGAAAGAGTCCTAGGAGGCAGTACAACAAAGCTAGGTACTGAAGTACCCACTGGAAAGGTGCTCTTGGCTTAAAGTGACCCTTGGTAGGCTGTAACTGTGATACAAGTTGACTGCTTTGAAAGAACACTTGAAAACAAACACTGGCTTGTCCATCATCCTGCTCTTTTAGACAGAAACCTGGGAGTAGTATCACCCTCATTCTATTCTGAAAGAAGACAAAAATAAAGTCTGCAGGATCCGTTTTTAGTTCACGTTGGAATGAAACAAGACTTTTGGAAATGTTCTGACAGCAAATCAGAGCTCGTACACTCTTTACTCCAGTGTTTGGTAGTTAAGGCATTAAATTGCATGCTAGAAACCCAGGTCACATTTTCTATGCTTTTATGTTTACTGAAACTGAAAAATCCCCAGCCATTATCAGCCTATTGATTACCAATGATGTCCCCAAGGGTGGAATATGTACATGAGGCAATAATGAGTCAGTCTGACTTTACAGACCAGTATTTTCCTTGAACACGGGTGGCAATGCACTGTGAAAGGGTCTTTAGAATCATTTCCACACATTTCAAATGAATATTCTAACAAGTACATTCTGTCTGTGTACGTTCTGTCTCTCTTTTTCTGAAGATCATTCCAGGCAAAAGCACTGTGAAAACCAGAGTTTCCCCACAAAACCTACTTTCAAGAAAAAAGGCTTTTGACAGAAAACTCTCATCAGATGACACAATTTTTTTAGGTTAAGAATGTGTGGCTTCAGTAAGTTCTAACGTTCTACAGCTCCTTTTCCTGAGCTGCAAAGAAACTAAATATGGCTCTACCACAGAGTCCTGAAATCCAGAAAATGGTGGATTTCCATATGACCTACACTCTCACTGTGTGGTTTATACAGTGTTTCAAGATAGATGTTTGCGTTTGGATAAGTTGTTCACACTGAGTCCCAGAGGAGAGATCTTTGGATGCTGAAAGAATATAGAAGGAAAATTTCCATATTGATATGCTGTCATTTTAAACATGGCAGGAGAAAATAAATTTAATTATGAGACTCTGGTAACTGTAGTTAACCTTGTGGATTCTATTTTCCTGTAATTAAGAAAAACCTGTATGTCTCTACTGAAGAGAAAACAGTGATTCAAAGAGAGTCTTGTATGTCATACAGAGAGATGGAAGTAAAAAGAAGCACACTAGAGAAATTAGAAGTTTTTTTATTTGTCAGGTGCTCCAGACAAGTCAGTCAAAACATGCTTGATGTCCAGGATGAATAGGGCAGCCTAATCCTTAGGTAACTGGGGTTTAAGAAAAGATACCATATGGCTGACTATTAAGCTCAGATGACTCAAGGCATATTTGCACTTTTGGTTCAAATGGGTAAACCCAAGCTCTAAATTTGTAAATCTCTCTGCCTTTTTTGATGTAACAGATAAGAAATTGCTTGCATTTGCTACAAATGCTGTAAGTCATGGCCAGAATCCCAAGTTGTGTTTTTTTTTACTTAATGTGATACGGGCAGCTCATTAAAATCCATTTTAGGTACTGGGCTAAAGATATGAAACCAAAACAGCTTTGGGCAGGACAGGGTAAACACAGTTACCTTAGCTGACGTTTCCAGGTACCTTCAGGAGGCACAGGATTGGATGAAAGAGCTGACCAGCACACAGAGAAGGGAGTACTGGCATGTCATTAAAGTGGCCAGAGCAGGACTTGCACTTGTGATCGATTATTCTGAACTGGCTTTGGCTGTTTACTGCAATATTTGGGATCCTTGGAGTTGAGCCGATGGGGAAGTACAATTTCCACATGAAGCAAAGGCAAACAAAGAGGTGATTCTGCCCCATGTAACATGCAGGGAGGATATCCTCTGTCATAGACTAATCCGTGGCAGAAATGCCCAAATTGCAATTTCCACAGCTCACATCTCTAGTTATTGCTGTGCAGAGGGAATGGTCTTAGCTGACTACACACTCATCTCTCCAGGCAGGTAGCTGGGTGCTCATTATAAACAGCTGGAAAGCTACTGATAATGGAAGAGGAGACATCTGCAGAAGTCAAATGATTCTTGCCACAACAAGGGAAAACACAGAACTAGTGAAAATACTACCTTATTTGCTGGTTATGTGCCCTGAATACAGCCAGACCACAGCGCTGCCTGTGAACGACTGCTAGGAAACCAGGGATGAAATGTAATACTGGTGCACATATATCCCAGCCTGGCAAAGCTGGTGCTTGTTGGTGTGGTTTTCCAGATGGCACCACAGAAGCAATCTAGGCAGAGGTAAACTTGAGCAGTAACAAAGACCAGCACAGTTCTGATGCACTTTACAGCTTACAGCAGCATTTCAGCTGCTTCATTAATACTGTGGAGGGTTCTTAGGAATCAGCTTTCAGGGAAGAGAACTGCATCACTCTGTCTGAGGTGGGTTGCAAATAACCTTACTGATGACCCAAGAAGTCGGTGTCCAATGGCAAACTCCTCAGCTGCCCTGACACAAAACTAGTTGAACATGTCTCATGAAGGAGTGAATTTCTGTGCAGAGTTTGGATTTCTGAAGACATCTGTAGCAATAGTATTACTTGCACCATTTTGCTTCCCTTAAGCATGCAAGGGAAATTACTACAATTCCTCAACTTCGAGATGCGCTCATTGTCCTGTTGCTCTTTGCTATACTCAAAAGTGCTTTGTACACCCCTCTTCCTGTGACAAGAAGGAAACAACTTTTTATCTTGTAGGGCCAGAGCAAGAACATTTTATGGCCAAAGTGAGTTCTTACAACAGTGATCGCTGGGAAGAATGGAAAAGGGATTGAAGGTGAGGAAGATGCAGAGTGTTGGCAGTTGTTCTGAGGTCACCTCATGTCAAGCCCAAATGAACCTGGTCCATTGACTACTAAAGAGAAGAGAAAGGAAAATGAAACATAGTGAGAAATGGGTCAGGTCTGCCTCTTCAAGAGGAGCTGACCAGAGGACAGGATCTAACAAGCAGCCTGCACAGAACATCGTGGTTGTGTTGCTAAAACACTTCACAGATTCATGCAGTCTAATAAGGCCTGGGATGATGGCAATGTAGCAAGTGACTGCATTTTAAAAGATGATATAAAAAAAAAAACTTCATTAAATTACTTGGTTCAGAGAGTTGATGTATAGAGCAGCCAAAGAGCAAAGCATTATCTCTGACTAGGAGATGAGGACACCTTGAGTCTAAATTCCAGGCAGTTCTACAGTTCTGGTTTCTCAAAGAGGAAGTTTCCAGCTGCCTGTGACTTCTTTGCCTTGACTTGACTTATTTGTAATGAGGGAGCCCGATGGCATAACTGATGCTATGAATTCTATTTATGTGACCAGAATATCAAGTTCTAAAAGAAAAGTTTTGAAAATAAACTTCTAAAGTTCCTAAAAAGTTTCTAACAGAAAGCTTCAGGATATCAACACACAATTGCTCTATAAAAACCTTGCAGCCTTTTCAAGCGAAAAGACAGTGGCCAAGGAGAATGTTAAGCCCATGAGACTTGATAATTTACAATTTATTTAATGATAAAGTGCTAGGCTGCTGGATGATTTATCTTTACAGTTGTAGACTGTGACGGGGCTGTTTGACTCACGAATTCTATCCAGGGCTAAAACAGCAAAAAGAGATATGAAAACATGAAAAAAGCCATTTCCATTGCTGAAGACGTGACATTGGACAAAATATTTTGAAGATAAATGTATTAGTAGGTTTATGTGGAAATTTGGTGCTTCTAAAGTTGTGTGCCCATACCAGAATGGCTCTCATACAGGTAGGCGGGGCAGATATACTGTGATTCACACTCATTCTGGATTTAGACTGAAAAATATGTGAAATGCACTAGTCCACTCCTCTGACCAGGTAGGGCAGTCTCATACTATGATGCTATGACAGAAAAAACAGTCGTGGCAAATGGGTTCCCAAGGAAAAGAAGGTAAAGGCAAATGGAGAAGGTCTCTGTGATGCTCCTGAGAAACACACAAAAATATTTTCAGAAAAAATTCTGTTATACCACACAGAACAGAGATTTGAACATAATTTTTAGAGCTGAAAGCTGTGCTCAACTAGCTGTAAGATGAACCATACCAGATGTTTAAGAAGACCTGAAGACACTGATTGTTCCCTGCTGCTTTATAACAAGTGCAAGGAGTTCTGCAACAAGGGGAATGTGAATGTCGCTTACAGATGATGGTACAGCTCTGGTTTTGGAGCTGTGCCCTTCTGCAGGATGGATGTCCTTCCTCATCTACAGAATGCTCGTGGCTCAAGGTCCAGTGTACAGCAGCCACCACGGAACCAAGGCAGAACCTCTCCAGGAGCCTCCCTGGAGTACAACTGAGGCTCATTGCTTTCACTCCATGATGGCAATGGCCAAGAGGAAGGGAGGATGAGGGAAATGAGCTGTATGAACCTTCACTGACCAGACAACAGCCATCCAGTGCCATCTCTGTAATGGGAGCGCCCTTTACTCCGAATCCAAGTGCTTTTCTCTGACCCAGGGAAATAAGTGACAGCTGGAAGCCCTCAGGGTCTGTCCAAACATTATGAAAAAGTTGGACGAAAATTCCTAGGCATCGTTGGACAGCTCTAAAGGGAAGTTTCTTGTAGGTCATCAGAGAAGACCAGCTTCTCATCTGCCTCACAAGATCTAGATAAAAATTCATCCAACAGGAAGGAATAATGGGTATTTATCTACTTTTCTCTGTTGAAGATTTAGCCACAAGTCACAGGACCACAGCATGACCCGGACACAGGCCCCTGTAAGGGCCAGTCTGAGACACAGAGGTGGCCAGTCTTGGTGTTGCAAATGACTGGGATGGGCAGCCTTGTCTGACAGCAACACGGCTCTGAATGCAATCTTGTCGAGCTTATTCTGAGCCTTGGCTGATGTTAAGGGTTATACAGATCACAGTCATTTTGATAGCATGCAGCAAATGACAGGGGACTAGAAATTATCATCTCAGGACTTGCAACTGAAAGCACCTTTCATCAGATTACTAAAATTACACCAAGTCGTCTACTTTTCCTACTCTCCCAAGACTGCCTGCAGGAGGGTCAAAAAATCACAGTCCGTTTAGAAAAACTGGGAAAAAAGTTTCCTGGGGAGTCTTCCAGTACTTCCTAAAGCAGCTGTTTAGAAAACATCTGAAGACATATGGAATTTCATGGAAATGCCACAACACTTTGGAAATGAGTAAGACTCCATTAAAAAAAAATCTGAGTATCAGAAATCAGTGGAAACAAACAAGTAGAAAGGTCCCTAAATATTAAGTCACCAATTCAGATCTCACTCACTAATTAAATTTCTTTCCCTCTCTAGTTAATATTTTTCTAAGGAATCAGTGGTTTAAACATAGCATGTCCAGAAACTCCCGGCTCTCAGCTGATACCTGCTAATACAGGAGGTACTGAAGAGTTAAACAATGTATTTTGCAAACTGGATTTTAAACTATCTCCCTAAGCCTATTTCTAGGGTCTATGTTCAGCTTAGAACTTGCAGACCTGGTGTAATTAAGAAGGCTGTGACTAATCTTTTTAAAGCTAAACTTTTTAATGCTATTTGCCTGGACTCTTGGAAGCAGTGTGAGCTTATTTTCAGGTTGGATATTTATTTTTCTCAGAGGGTGAGGCATCAACACAGTGCACTATGTTGCTCAGTACCTCTAGAGAGTACTGTACATACTATTTATGGCTGGGCAAACTCAACATTGAGACCCAGAGGGTTGCATTTTTCAGTGGTCTAGAGGCCTTTTGGCACATTTATTTTCCTGACTTCTTGTGAGACTATGGGTCTTATTGAAATTATAGCTAAAAGTGTTAACAGCACACTTACAAAGCAAGATGAGCTGCCTCATAGCTTTTGTTAGGTTAAATTACTTGAAATTGTATATCATTAAAAAATAACACTGCATGGGTCTCTTGCTAGGTCTGCAAACTAACTGGAATTTAACAATCATGGATAATCTAAAAAGAAAGGAACATATGCCCAGGTTTTCACAGGAAGGAAGATATTTTACCTCAATCTTGCCATCTAATACCATTACAGAGTTATAACTCTGTGCCATTTCCTACACAGTGGTTGTATGCTGGCCTGTGGGTAAGTGGATGGTTTGTCACGGATGACAAGATACAAATGATATGGAAACTTTATAAATATTGCCACCTACTGCAACCGTTAGCTCAGCAATCAACTAACTATTCAAAGTGAGGCTTCGTCTCCTCAAAGTGGTCACTCCAGATAGGTGTGGATGCTCACAGGCAGAGCTGAGCTTGCCAAAGGCCAGCAGGACACTGTGCAAAGGACTCAGTGGCTTTAAGAAAAGAAACTGTGACCCTGAGGGAAGAGAGCAGAATCTTGTCCTGCCAGAATCTCTTCTGTAGTGATGAATCCCTGTCTTGTAAGTGGATCCACTGGGTACATCTCACCAACAGTCACTATGTTTAAAACCTGGTGGAAATAATTTTATGAGGCGAGTGGGGCATCAGAGTGGAAAATACAGGGAAATAAACCACCTGAAAACCTCCAAGCATCATTCAGCGGTCTGTGCTACTCTGGGCTCTTTGTCTCGTGCAAAGTCTGGTAGAGGCCCAGCCACTCGACCTTTTCTATTCCCAAAAGGTCCTTCTCACTAACGGCCAGAAATGTAACGTGAAGGAGACAAGCACAAGGGTGTGCAATGGGTTAACTGAGAGCAGAAGCTAAAGAATTATCTTCACTGTCCAGTGCACTTCCTACTCTCTTCCACTCTCAGGCTCCAACAACACAGAGAAACAAGCCATGCCTCAGTCTTGAAAGAAGAACGTACAGAAGCTCGCTAGTCACTAGGGAAAGATCTTTCAGTGGTTACTAAAATAGCTGCACAAAGGAAATCAATGAATTTCCAGTCATAATATTTACATTTCAATCAAAAGTACAGGAAATTTTAATTAGGCAAATACACCGTTCATTTAACACCACAGATGTAATAGAACATTGTTTTATATCATCATCATCATCATCATCACTTTTAAGTCAATAGGCAGGTCTGCAACAGGAGATTTTTCAGGAATTCTACAGCAACACATACACACAAACACACAAATCACATGTAAAAAGTAGCTTGCATAAGCTAAGTAAGGTTAATGGCAAAAGCTTCTTTCTATGCAGAGAAAATTGAACATTAAAGCTGCAGCATTAGGAAAAAAAAAAGTTTAAAAACAAGGAATGAAGTTGTACAACAGATGAGAACTTACAAAATTGGTGACCTTTCCACACAGATGAAGTCAGGTTAAAAAAAAAAAAACCAGGCCAAACCAAAACCAAAGGAGACCAAAACCAAACGAGACCAAAAGAGAACCTCCCCCCCACATACATACAGACAAAAGTGAGAGCACAACAAAGGAAGTGGAAGAAAAGTGTTACCCATAAGTAGCCGCCGTTTCACCCGCTTGTCCACATCAGCTACTGACGTGGCATTGTACTCAGAACTCTCAATTGCAGCCTCATCCTTCTCTAAAACACAAGTAAGGGACAAACATGGAGCAGTTGGTTAATCACAAGCCCAATTTTCCGCTGCCTAAGACAGTTTCTTGGCATGGCACAGCCAAAGCCAAGAAGCAAGGCATGAAAGCACTAAATCCCCGTTAGAGAGTTAATTCCCTTAGAGAACCCAGGAAAAAATTAAAAGGGTGTTTAGGGAAAGGAGGAAGAAAGAGGGTGAGAAGGAAGAATGGTCAACTAAGAAGTAATTAACCACACAGAGGAAGCTGGATTTCTACTGGAGAACAAGACAGCGAACGTGGGTACCCCAGAGAGGTGTTAATGACGAAAATTAAGATTCAGGAAGGCTAGTTAAACAAACTACCAAAGACAAACTGTGATTCAGGCTAATGGGGGTAGCAGGATCTGAAGGTGGCAGGCAGAAGACTGAGACAGACAGAGAGAGCGAGAAGAGTCCGGTGATGGATGGGCGTGGATGCACCATAGCCTTGTGCACATCGACACACTGAGAAACCAAACAACAGCATGCAAATTAAACAACAACAACAACAACAACAAAAATAAACAAACAACAAACCAAACAAACACAAAAAAAGATCAATTTGGGCAGTGCTGGTTGCCTGCTTGTCTATGAAACACTACTAGCTAAACATTCAATGCTAGGAAAGATGTTGCAAGAAGAGGGTTTAGTAGTTTTATTAGCATGCAGTGAGCAGGATGATTTTATCAGAGGTCACTTTACAAGGTAGTCTCTGATATCCTACACGTAAGAGTTTCATACAGCATAATGAGGACTTTGGTTATGCTTCATTAGAAATACACAGAAACAGTCACAAGTATGGGAAGAGATGATGAGTAGGTGAAATAAAATTAAAGATTTCTGATACAGGAGAGCAATGGAGAAGCAGCAGCTGGGTAAATAAAATGACTTGTAGAAAAAGGGAAATGCTCATTAGGAAAACAAAAAAACGAAAATGCAAGTGGGGACTTTCACATGCAGCAAACATAAAAAAATATAAAAAGTTAAGTCAAGCAAACAAAGACAAAATATGTTAGACGAAGGGTCAACAAGTATTTATCTGGCATTGCAGAAGTTTGCATTCTTGCAGTGATGCCTGGAATATATACACCACTGAAGACAGCAAACACTGGAATCACTGAAGGGAGGAGGAGGAGGAGGCTGGCAGGTTTTGTTTGTGGCAACTCTACATGGTTGAGTGGTAACAAGAAGTTGTTTTGTTTTGTTTTTAACAAGTTCTAGATGGGATCAGGCTGCAATAGAGGCTTTTGTTTGAGTTTGTTTTTTTTTTTTTCTCTGTAAATAATTAATAAACGTCAGTTATCAGACAAGACAGGCAATCAGGAACCATCACCAGAAAGCAGGAATAAAAATGTAAAAAATAAATAAAAAAATCAGAAGTGTTCTAAGAGAAAGAACTATTTGAGAGGGAAGAAAATCAGCACAGGCAGTAATATGTGACTTACATCACAAGACCAAAGAATGTAACATGGAGTTGTATGTATTACATTACAAAAATGGGAAAAAAAAAGTAAAAAAAAAAAATGCAATGTACACGGCTTTTAAAATAATTTTTTACATGCTGGACAAAATAAAACATCAATCCAAGGATATTAGTGAACAATAATAAGTAGAAGATCAGTTATCCATTCAATAAAACCTGCTCTCAAGGCTCTCACGCTTGCAAGTTCTCCATATCTGGAACTGCCACAGGACAGGGATTGCAGGAGAGAGCCCTCTGCGTTATCAGAGGCACTTGCTGAGAGATCTCCTGCACTCAGACACACCTCATGCAGACAAAAAGGCAGAGCCCAGCTCTGAGCCCCGTTCAGCTTTACCTCTGCCAGCATAAACCTTGCCCTACCCCACAATTTGTGCAATTAAACCCCTCAGAAGTGAGCAAGGCTCTGGGCAGCCACGGAGCTTTATGCCATGGATCTGACCAAGACAGACTGGCTAAAGGTAACTGACAGGTTTCCATGGGTTTCAAATGCTCTGTCTTGCAGTACATGAGAGAAAACATGATAAATATGTGTCTGTGTTTTTTTAACCTCAGGAAATGACTAAGAATTTGTAAGAACTTGAAATTAAACAAACAAAAAAAGTCAACAGGTCCGCAATGCCAATGAAAACCATTATGGATTTCAGGTTCTGATCTGTGAGTAAGAATTTTCAAATGTTAACTTGCACTAGGCAAAAATGCAGTTTTTAATTTTTTTTTTAAGTGGAATGGAAAGAAATGGTGTTAAGCAAATAATACATTTTATAATCATAAATGTTTGCAAAGCATCTGCCAAGATGCTCCATGTCTTGACTGGCTTTTTCCTGCTGGTATTCTGAATGAAAGCTTAGTCACTACAAGTGCCGTAGTTTTTAGAATCATGAAACATACAACAGGGAAGAAAGCACATAATGATGACTCCTTTTCCCTGGTAACAGCTCAGAAAAGAAGATAATTTTCCTAACCTTGCTCACGCAAGGAAGTCTTGACTAACGAAAGTGAACTGAAGAACTGAACTTTCATTCAAAATGACGAATGCTCTACACCTTTTTTACTTCAAAAACGAATAGTTACGAACAGAAACAAAAGTTACGAGCGAGTAACAAAGGGATACTCCATTAACAGATGTTTCGACAGAACACGCACGTACGCTTCTCTGTGTGCCTGGCTGAGCCAGGAGCTGCTGGAACACCCTTCTGTGGGCGCTGGCAGCGCTGAAGCCCTGCGGGACACACACGCACGCGCCCGCAGACACGCAGACACACACGGCACAGAGATTCCGAGCAACCCGAAATCAGACGCGCTGCAGACAAGTACTCACCAATGCAGGTTCGGCCGTCTGAGTGCAGGGCATACTTCTGATGACAGCCACACACAGGACCAGTATCTGTGTCATCACAGGTGTGCTGGCAGCCTCCATTCCCATAGTTACAGGTTACTAGTTAAGCCCCAAATGAATGTGTATATATGTATATATAAATAAAATGACAATGAAACCAATTAGTCTTGAGAGCCTTTCAGAACACAGAAGAGCAGTAACATACCAAGACATAAGGCAACATAACATTTGTGCTTGCAATTACTTCTATTTCTTCCTTCTGTCCCCTCTGTTACGCTTGTCCCATGCCCTAGCCTCAAACCATACAGTGAAGAAAAAAAGAGAAAGAAAAATAAAAGCATTTTCCCCAGTCTGTTTGTATGAATAAATTTAGTGTGACTCTTAGCCAATTCCATGTCTACTTAAGAGCTACACGCTTCATATCCATGAAGAAATTAACAGTCCACCAATGCACATGTATACTTCCAGGTCTATAGACAGCATCTCTCTTTTGCTTCCCCTTCATTCTCTAAGTAGAGGAAGCAGAGACCAAGCAGCAAGAACAGAACCACAAAAGTCTTGAAATCTACTTTATCAAGTACTGGCCTCCCTAAAGCAACAAGTTTAAAAATAAAACAGGCAATGTTTGAGTTTTTTTCTTCTCTGCAACAAAAAATACACAGTTGTTATAGCTCTGCCATGTGCTGGCCTCAGCCAGGAAGGAAACACTGGAGATGCCACTTTCACTTCCAAGCATACAATGCAAAACAGCTTTTAGCAATTCAAATGTCCTCCAGTGAAAAAGTACTAAACATACATTAAAGCAAACATTTTTTCATGAGAAAAGGTAGAGTTTTGAAGGTTACACAAATTAATAGATCAGATTAAATTAATTTCCTTTGTCACATGATGGATTTAATTTCTGCCAGCTAAGACAAACCAGTTTTAAAATATTAAGCTGGCTAGCAGCATTAATAAAGCCTCTCACTTGCCCCTATTTCATTTCATCCTTTGCAGCTGCACACCTTGATGCTGAATTACACAGTTCTGATCTGACTGATTTCTGAATTCAGTTTACTGTCTTTACCTGGACTAGGCTTTTTATTGGTAAATATATACTGGCAGATACGGGGGAAGTCCAAGATACAATTATTTAGTTATATACCCATCATTTCAGAGGACTTAAATATTTTGAAATGTTATGGTAATTTAAATGCAGACTACACTGATTTAAATAGTGACTCCTAGTAATCAGAAGGAACTTCCTCACGTTGGTCTTAGCAGAATTTTCCTTCTAGATAAGAGAGTTTATAAAAGAGGTAGGGTAGCAAATTGCAATATACAGTAAAACCAAGATAATGATTAACAGGATTTGAAAATCATGTATCTAACTCAAATCTGAGGTTGTATCTAATGCAAGAGGGCTAAGCTCATATATTTTCCCACTGAACTCAGTGACCCTGCTTTAATTCTAGCTCCTGAAAATGGAGTAGACCGGAATTTTCCATCACAGTAACTAGAAATGAAATATCCCACCTCTGGTGTGAGTGCCTCAGTGCTGAGCAGCCATGTCACTCTCAGCAATCACTGAAGTATTTAGCTTAAAATGGAACAGTTCAAAAAAAAAGCAACTGAGGGAGACCCACCACAGCATACCCAACAGAATTCCCACTAAAACCTCCTTCCAGCGTGGGAACCACAAGTTTACAACTTCAGCCCCTGAATTCTGGCAGAGATCACAATAGGAATTGTCCACCTCTGAAGTGAGTACAGACCTGAGGCCACTACAGGTGCAAGCATCCTTGGTCCTTCCCACTGGACACTTGGAATAAAAACCCTTGTGCTGTTCAGAGATAGAGAGGGAATGGCCTTGGTGCCCAGTGGCAAGAAGAATCTCTGAGAACAGAGACTGCCTGGATTCCCACCTCACTTTCCAGGAATATCGCTGTTATATCCAACTGGAAAGAATGGCAATGAGAAAGATGGGGACACCTGCCTGATCCATGTTCCCTCTTTGGAGCTTGACAGTTCGTGCACTAGACTGGAAAATGGAAATTGTGGGTTCAGTCCAACCAGAGAGAGGAGGGAATATACCCCAAATCATAAGAATCCTAAACTTCCAAGGAATTACATTACAAAGCCCCCTAAGCAACAGCCACCCTCAAGCATTCTTTCTCCTTCTCCATTTCTATAGCTTAACCCATAATTTATTTTTGTGAAAAATACCTGAAGCAAATCAGTCTGCTTTGCATCAAACAGAAGCAACGTTTCTTTCCCTTCAATACACAGTAACATTTTGGCTTTTATTTTTGATGCAAAACAAACAAAATTTTATGTCAATTCTCTATTCTTAAAGCTCCCACCTTCCCAATGAAGACATGCTTATTACTTGACCCCATATGCCTCCAGGACTATGTGGAGTTTCTATCCTCTACGCCATCACAAATTAACTTAAAGGTGTTGTTTATGCCAGATGTTTAAATACATTTCTAGCCAACAGTATTTTTATTGAGGATTTTAAAATGCAATCAGCAACAAAGTGTGTATTTAAAAAATGTGACTGCAGTGGTTATTTTTGGCATTCCTTGCTGAAAGCCTCTGCTGGCAGAGATGAAAATATCTTTACATGCTTGCTCTGACCCACGTAATATGAGGAACTTTTCCTTACTATATTTGTCTATGAAAAAATCACTCTAGACTGATGGCATTTATAGCAAATCCTGCAGAATCACACACTTTTACAGTTTCCTTGCATATTAAAGTTACTGGTTCCTGTTTTACCCAGTCCATGCATGCACATGTAGGCCAGTTCCTTTTCCTGTCTCCTAGAAACATTAGTAAATCATGTTTTTGAAGGATTTGAATTTCTGTCTAGACTACAAATTATTTATTTATTTTAAGTAACTTGAGTCAACATTCTGAAGCTTGACAGCTCTACAGGTGAAATTGGTAAAAAATCCAGTTGTAAAATACGTGATTTCAATTTTCTTCCAGGCCTCATTCTGTTACAGTGACACAGTGGGAAGTTTCTCTTGCTTAGAGGAAGAAAATCATAATTATTGAAAAGCAAATGGACATCCAGATCTACTCCATTTTTGTCAGAAAGAATTAAAGCAATATTAATGAGAATTCACGAAGTGTTCTTTTAAAAACTATTTCTGATAAATTTGGACTCTGCAGCTATGCAAACAACTGTGTGCTCATTCAGAGTCTGTGACATTAAAGAGGCAAACAGAGGCAAAATGGTAAATTCCAACAGACACAGATCACCTTAAAACATCATAAATAATGTTAAAATGAAAGGGATGGAAAACAATAAGTTGTTTTTTTTTTTAAACAAAGAAGAATATTTATATATCTGTTAGAACTCAGACATAGTTATCCCTGCATGGCAGATTTAAAACCAGAGTAACACCATCTTTGGACAGTGCTTCAGCATTTGCATACATCTTAAGTGCAAAATGCTGGGCTCTTTCCCTTAGTGGGAGAAATGCCCTGTACACCAGCAGAGAAGCCCTACAATGACACACACCCTGTGTGGGACATGCCCAATGCTGGCCAGCCAAGTCACCAGTCTGTTCTCCCAATGCTCTTCCATGTGGGTAAAGAGCTTTAAGGCTGACACTGGGGCTTCAAAGAGCCTTCAAACCAGATTAATTCTTTTCACTGACTACAATGCTCAGGGTCCTGGGCTGGCCAGACACCTTTCAGGCCCAGGCAGCTGGCATAATGTCCCTACCTGTCCCCTGCCCACACTGGAACCAGCAGCATCTATTCAGTTTGACTGGGCTGAGCCAAGCAGTCCCGAGACACAGCTCGGCATGCGGGCCAGTGCTTACACCCAGAGAAATATATGGACTAGTCAAGAAATGACATTTGGATCATGAAAAATAAGAAACAACTGAAAGAGAAATGACATCTTAAAGAACAAGAAGGATTTTAATGTGCGTATTCCACTAAGTATTGATATTGATATTCCATGCTAAACTCCCCAGAAGACAGAAAATACCAGAATTCAGCCTCACTCTACAGCCTAAACCCTGTTTTCAGTGCTTCTCTGAAGTTTCACAGAACCTTTTTCTGGTTCTTCCATCTTACATGCCCATGACAAGAAGTACTTGAAAACATATGGCCAATTATTTAATACAGCATTTATTACTTGGTAACTTAAAAAATTGCCCAAGACAAGAGTGTCCTTATCTTGTTCACACATGCACTGAAATACATGCAATGGCTCAGATGCCACAGAATTTGCCACAAGACAGATCTTTTGTTTTTGTAGAATGGACTTCTCAAATGAGCATACTGTCATTCCAGGTAACTAGAAAACTGCACTGTTTCTTAACCAAATTGGCCATTAAATACATAATTTACTTAAATATATGGGCACCTCTATGTGATAAAGCTGTGCACGCAACATTGCTTGCATGATTTATTCTAGTATGGCTTAACATTTTTAACATTCTGGGGATCCTTGTACTGATAGCATATAGCTGCATGAGGACACTGCCAGCAGGAGTTGAAAACCTTCCACCTGGCAAAGGTAGGTTGGCATTTTACTGTAAAAGTACTAGACAGGATTTTTAGAATTACTTTGCACTAGCCTTCCTTCTCACTTAAATCATTATTATCCAAGGAGGCAGACAGAAACAGCTGCAGGTAGGGTTACCCAGCATTTTTCATTCAAAGATTCAGCTTTTACTTGTTTATAACTCTTTCAGGTTGCAACTTGCAGGTATGTGAATCTGTTTTCCTCTTATTTTTAAGCTTCCAGCTAAGAAAGAGATAAACATAAAATGTCTTGGTTCATTCATATTTGGGGAAAAAATCTTCAGTTTATCAAAAACTTCTAGTGCAATTGGGCTCAGGAGCAGGATCTTAGCATCTATCATGGATACAGATGTAGAAGGAAGAGGTAAATTCCCATTTTTTTCCACATAATCTGGAGCCAAATTCACTGCTCTGAAGTCTCTTCTTCCTGCTGCCAGCAAGCACCTCTGCAAATTACTGAAAAAACATAATCTTTTGGGCTTGTGTACACCAGAAACCATTAAAATAGATTACAGGAGTATCAGTAAACTCCCAGAAGCTGAAGTTTACTGAGGCTTTGGATCTAAAGGATGCAGCTCATCTGAGGGATCACGTATGGATCTGTGTGATTCTGCTTGGTGTATTTCTAGATGGCCTCTTGAGGTCATCCTTCAGTGTCATCTTTCACCTTTCAGTGTCAACACTTCAGTGTTTTCTTACCATGTTGGGCAACCAGAAATTGCATTCTTAAAACTTACACTAAGAAACCATAAAGGCTGCAATCTCAAGCACTCAAAAGCTACAAAATCCCTGACTTGTTGTACGTAGACCTATTGTGCCACAGTAACTCTCCTTAATGACAAATGCAGAAAACGCTCCTGTCTCATTTGGTGCATAGTGAAGCTGGGGAAAGTCGGGGCTGTGGGAACAGCTGGGAATCTTTCCTCATCTGCTGCAGAGTGAGTAGCAAATCAGAAATGGACTGTCAAGAATGGTCTTGTTCAGACAGTGAAAAGAGCCCTAAAAACTCTAACCTATTTCTGCCTTTGCTGTGGAATTCCTACTTAGAGCTTGGCAAGCCACTTGAATCTCTTCTTTTACAGGTTAATGATATTCCTTTCTCTATGGCATTTGCGACTACAGCTGGAGCCATCAGGAGCTTGGCTTGGATCATGTTAACGTGCTATAAATGCTTAGCTGGGTCGTGTGGCTCTTGTTAATCACTGGTAAATGACTTCGACATTAATATCTTTATAGTAATTTCTCTTTTGAAAGATAGGCAAACCAGTACTTTTTAACTTGAGAAGAATGTTTTGAAAATGCATTACAAATGCCTACAAAACACTTTGATATTACAGTAATGAGTATCATGGGAAAATCTATGGGGAAATTAAAAATTTTATGTTCACAATAGAGTTTAAATACTGTACAGCCAGAAAGGCTTGACACTAAATTACGGAGAGGAAGCTACTGAACACAAGCCTGTTTAATGAGCACAGACCATTATGGACACTGAATGAAGCAAGAGTGACTGCCTTATCAGCATGTGATGGTAAATGATAAGTTGGGATGTGATTATGTAACTAGCATGTAATGACAATCATGTGATGCATGCATAAAAAGCATGGAGCCTTCCTCCAAGTGTTTCTGCTTTCTAACTTATTTTAACATCTTCCTTTGAGGAAGACTTGCATCGTTACTAAAGGCCTTGGGCCAATACATTTGAAAACCTCTCTCAGTGGTCTGATTGAATTGCAAACTGGCTGGTAAAAATTCATCTTGAGAGGTACTAGGTGTGCTAAGAGGCACTAAGTTCTCTGTCACTTGTTCACATAAAAACACCAGAGCAGCAAGCTCTGACAAACCCTGAAAGGCATGGAATCCTGGAGGACCATGATAAACCAGAATAATATTGGGGTACAGGCTTTTACAAGAGTGTATCAGGCCCTACCAGCCCCTGTTATACAGGGCTACAGACCCAGTCCAGGCTGGCAACTGGGAAGCATCTCTTTTCCAGCTCTTCAACATAGCTGCACTGACTAGGATTTAAGCCAATTCCACTGAAATGGTTAGCTGTGAAAACGTTTTTTTAAAGGTTGAGATTTGGTTTCAGAATTAGGCTTCTATAAATAGCCTGCTGTAATCTCACAATTATTGTCCCAAGCTGTCTGGCTACACCTCTATGCTTCTGTGCATTTGGAAGGACTAGAAGTAATTATTTTAAGTAAGACTCTGGATCATCCTTGCAGAATGCACTGTGGGTTTAGAGGCTGGTGTACTCTAAAGTAAGCTCTGCAGCTTGGAAAACTCAGTTTCTCTACTTGGATGTCTGTCACCAAAAGTTCATTATATTTCCAACTACAATTTGAACACCAGAGGGCACAGAATAAATTGAAGTTTTTACTCTATTAAACCTTGAGGCATTTAGAAATAATGTTCCAGAAAAAGCTCTAATCTTCCTGCCACCATCTATGAAAAAGGATACTGAAACTCCCAAAGAAAATAAGAATTTGAGGAAACAAATAATAACAACATAAGTAAACATCCTCCCACGCTTCACCAATGTAGCTGATGTTGCACTCCAATTAACAGCAGGCAATATTCACTCTAATAAACATTGAGAATGAAAATCACCATAAAGTCATTTTTCTCTGTGCTTTTTGCATTTGGCCCTGTGTAACCTCTTAATACTGAGCAGAAATCAGGCTGTACAATACTCTGTGGCATTTTTTTATGACAGTCAAAAGTGATTCTTTTGACTTTTAACTTGGGAACTTGACTTTTGGTTTTTAACATGTGTTTACATAGTGGAGACCTCAGGAAGAAAAAACCTGAAGTGTAAGAAAGACTGTCTCAAAAATACTGGCCCTATGCAAAGCAGCAAACATTTTATGTTGTTTTACTGCACTTTTTTTGTCTCTCTCAAAGCTACCAAGTAGGAATGCAAGCTACTGGACTCAGATCTAAGACTCACTGAAGCCAGCAGAAAGACTCAGTTCCGAAGCTTTCAGATGACGATACTGAGGTCAGTTATTTGAACCTGTACAGAACAATTTCTAATTTTGTGAGCTAATGAGTATCTGTATCGTTAGCATCCCAGCCTCAAGAATATACCACTCTGGGCTTTTCTCTGAAGAACAGTATACATGATGCAGCTGCATGTTTTCTAAGTAACAAATCTAGACTGTGAGGAGCAGAATCAAGACTAGAGCAATAATTTCTGTCTTTAAAAAAATTGGAACTCACTCTCTTAATTTCATAGCTGTAGCGGATTAATCATTAAATTCATTAGTAGACTTATCAATGCATCCACCTTTGTGGACCTTCAAAATACTGCAAGCCAGAATCCACTATGCTTTATTTGTATTGCTTTACAGGGAAAGTCTGGATTAAACTGATCCTTCACTATTCTGCATTCATAAGAAAGAAAAGTTGTTATTATCATTTTAACAACTGAGCCACTGCCAACATTCTGTTATTCAATCCCTCTTATCCATCCCCAAATGCATCTTCTACAGCAAAAAACCCTCATTACTAAAATTACAAATCACCTTCGGCCAAAACAAAGCTAACTTCTTCTGGATCATAACAACAATGAAGAAAACAAGACAGTTTTGGGCATTGGAAATTTAATCTTCATCTACCTACATTTGCAGTCCTTCTGGTTTTTGGCAAGTTCAAAGCCAGGTCTACATTCACAGGCAACCCCACCTTTGGGTGTCTCCCGGCAGATGTGTGCACACCCATGATCTTTGTTCATACAGTTCATACCCTCTGTGAAAAAGGAAAGAAAAACAGAAAATATTAGTATTGAAATAAAATTACAAAAAAATTATGCATATCCAGTCCTCCAATAATTTTATCTGTAGCTTTTATTTTTCATCTGGACCGTGTTCCGCAAGATAAAAGAACAGAGCTGAAAAGAGATATATAGTCAACAAAACAGTGTAATAAAAGACAAGCACCCTCTGGGGCAAATATGAGCACTACTCTGTGTCTCTGTTTCATGTAGAAACTTGGGATTTCTCTATTCTGTATCTATATTCTAATCTTTCATGAAAATATCATGGATTTAAAGCATAGTCCAGGAAGTTGTCTGTCCCACAGAGCTGAATAAGTGGTATCACTGTTAGTTTTTTTCTAGTATAAATTCAATGGCTGTTACCGTCTGGTGCGTTTTTATTTGCCCGTTAATGTGCTTTATGTTTTCTAACACAAAAAATCTGCCAAATATTATAACCAAACATTTTTGCTTGGATCTGTTTCTTTGCTATTTGTTTTACATCTCAATTCTCTGTCATCCACTATAAACACAGCACATCTCCAACAAACCCACTACCATTTTTCTCTTTGGCTGTATTAAACAAAACACACCAGCTGTTCAACAAACATCCAAGTGCCATGGGTGGATTCCTGTTAATGTTTATGCCAAGGAATAGTATCAATCAGCTTACTTTTAATCATCAGAGAGACAATTTTAGCTTTCTAAACCATGTCAGTGATTTAGATACTGAATGCACCTTATACTCTTAGAGCCTTTCATTACCGTGTTAATTCAAATCCCACATATTCACGGAAATCTTGAACTCAGTTCTTATGGGTCAGCATCTAACATTCCTTGTGTGAACGAAGGCTAGCTAGATTTGCATTACAAAGCCTTCCCAGACTTCCCCTTGGATATCTGACCTGTAAAGGAGACACAAATTCTCTCAGAGTACACTGGCAGAGAATTCACATTGTAACTCAGCTTGCTCTGCTGAAAACTCTGTGTGTTGCCCAAAACACTGCTGTAAGCAACATCAGGGTGGACTCTGCAACTCATTTGGCACTTTGCAACGTGTCTGCTCCCACCTATTCTAGGCTAATTTCTCAAAACTACTCCAGTGCAAAATGTTCAACTTAAACCCACAGTGCCAGCTTATTGTAAATAAAAGTTTTTTGCATACAGAATTTTGAGGAGGAAACACTACAGAAAGTCAGTCAGAGATTGCCTCAGGGTGACAGAAGTTAACAGCTTCAAGAAGTTATTCACACTGCTCAGATTTACCTCCGAGAGGTTTGTACTAGCAGAGTAATGAAAAACACACATCACCAGTCTGGTCGGGTATTTCTGTTCACCTCTCCTACAAAACACACCAGGATCTTAAATCTCACCACCTATGAAAACCAGCATTATAGACAACAGATATACTTATTTCTTCTAAATTCCCCTCTATGTTGTCCTTGAGCCTAAAAAACTTTTCAAAACATAGTAAGTTACTACAACCAAGTAAGTTATTCTTTGTGAACCGTGTCCTGGACGACAGATGCTGCTCTGAGATACAACACATACTATACGCTATAATATACCATCCTACACATCAAAGTGAGGTATGAACGCTTTGCTGGGCTGAACAGATACAAGAAACCTGGGAATGGCCTTATTGAAGGGTTGGAAGGCATTTTATAATCTCTTTCTCTCCACTTCTCTCAACAAAGGATTTCAGACACAATGTGTTTGACAAACTGCATTCCTGTGCACTGCGCTATGCTCTGAAAGCGATCTGGGAAAGATAACACATGGCTGATTGAGTCCCACTGCCCAGGCTCTGAGAAGGGAGGAATTATAGAGATGAAAGCAGATATTTAATGGCCCACAAGTGTAATCAAGCAAGTGATTTTTCACTGTTCACTTGCAGATACTGAATATCTGCCTGTATGGGAAGACAGAAATTGTGCGCTGCTAAAAACATTGGGAGAAATCGAAGATCAAAATCATTACATTTGGAAATAAAAGTGATCCTGGTATTTGTGTGTAAGACCACAATATTTTTGTTACCGCAATAATTATTCCAGCTATTGTATTAATTAGAGTTGTAGAAAAGCTATTTCAGTTCCATGTTTAGCTGGAGAACACCATAGAAACCTCTGAAGCCTGAAAATAATTATTTCAGAAAATGTAAGGTTTTTTTCTGGTTAAATGAAAGACCATAATTTTTCAGTCAAGAGCAGGAGCTCAGGCACAACAAAAATTCTCATTTTTATTTCAGTGTTTTTCAAAATCCCTAAAAATTAAATTTAAAAAATCCTAAACAAAACCCTTCTAGCCCAAAAAAATTATTGAAACAAGATTGAAGCAAATTAATATTCTACTTTGCTAAAAAATGCAATCTAACCCAAAACTGTGTTAATTTGCAAATAGTTTTAATCATTCAAAATTCTAATTTTTCATCAAATACAGTATTTGTCCAGATGTCTTTCTGTATCAATCCACAAACACAAATAATTTATGAATCACCACTGATAAAGTTTACTTTTTTGCAAGTTGACTCTTCAGGAAATACTGAATCTTTAATGATATGGCACGTAAGTAACACTAAAAGTACAAAAGTATGCTAAATACCTTTCTAGTACTAATCTTAGTACCTATACAAATGCATATAAATAGGAGAGAAAAATGCTCCTAAAATGACTTTGTTCAGTATTCTCTTCCGCAGGATGTAGCCCAAACTTTAACTAGAAATACATAAACCACCTCCGGTATTTTCTTATACGGGCAGAAGGTGCACTGCTGGTAGTAAAGAACTGCTCTGATGACTGCACACTCTGCTGCCACAGGAATACTGAGATGTTTGAGTTATCACTTCCCCTCTCTATTGCCTCCGGAGAAAGAAAGCTTTCCAGTATTTCAGTTAATGCTTAGCAGCCACCTAATGCGCACGTGCTTTTTCCATAAGGGGCACAGAGTGTGAATAACAGCACGGGAAAACCTTCCTTAATGTTAAAGGGGGATTTGAGCCTCTCAGTGCCTGCCTTGGTGCCCAGCCCCAGGAAAACGGGGGACCCAAGGGGTAGGTGGGCAGTGTGCTCCAGCCCCACAGCCACAATCAAGGGCAAACAGCTTTATTTGCAGAAAGGGGTGGAAAACTACTCATTCAAATAAAAAAAGCCCCCACGATCATGGAAAAATTGCATGGGATTCTGCTGCCCGTTTATGTGTCTGAAGTTTTTATCACCATCAGCCCCAACTCAGCAGATAGGTCCTGTGTGCCTCTCATGGTGCCCCTTCCTTGAGCTGACGAATGTAGTGCAGAAACAGGACAGAGAGGGACAACACCCACAGAACTATTCGAGGCCTCTCCCGAGTCAGTACAGAATTATGCCCACAGCAGTTTTACCTCAGTGTGTTGCACAGCCTGGGCAAAGACAGTGGATCTTGCATCCAAGCCCTAACCAGAAGTTATTTACAGAACTATTTACAGAACTTGCAACCCGCCCCCTCTCCCATTGTGTGCACATCTGCCTCACTCTGGTTTGGAACACACGGAGCTTCTCTTGATTTTTGCAGTGCCCAGTGTGTCCCAGCTTCTAGAACTGACAGGACTATGGGTCAAGTGAAAAACCATGAACCCTCCCCAAATGAAAGGAAAGACTAAGCGTTGATGAGAGAGAAGTCTGCACACCAAAAAAAAAAAAAAGTCCTTACTTCATTGGCATGCCACTAAAATGTCCAGTGTTGAAAGGTTCTAGGTTTTACATATTAACTGTTAATAAAAGCAGTGTCTTAATCCCAAATGCTGCTACTCAAGGTAATCTCTAAAGCCAGCTCAAGAATGGGTCCATGTCTCTTTGGTGGTGCTGGCAGACAGTAAAATAAACTTCTGAAACACACACACATTCACAGCAAATTCACCTTACAGACAACAAAACAAAATCTAATGGAAAATATAAACAGGAAGAGAAATGTCACTTAAGAAAGGAAAACACGAATCTAATTAAACTAAATCCTCTCTCGGCATTTTAGATATGACTTGAGAACCCCTCTTGTATTGCCTCCCTGGATTTTTTTCCGACTCTGAGTTACAAAAGATTGTTCATGGGAGAGTGACAGCCACTGTTATGTACACCCACAATCCACACTCATTTTTGTTCCTGGCCTAGGAGAGATTTGGATGTGAGTCTCCTACATTAATCCAGTCTGCCATCTAGTTATCACAAATCTCTTAACAGTGCTGTTCTGCAAAATTTTCAGTCTGATATAATGGCCTCTCCATTGTATTGTGCTCTAAAAATGTTTTCAGCTCAATGGCCCTGAAAGTGCTTAAATCAGGCTGACTGTGACAACTAAAGCACCGATCAGCCTTTATTTCTCATTAACACTGTCTGTTCTCATCTTAATTAAGACTTTTAGCAATTATTTTACCATGTGGCTCATCATATATGCTTAGATTATCCTCTATGTTGACATGATTTCACTTTGTATTTATAGTGCTTCTATTTTCATAACTTTCAAATAAACATGCTGATTCCAAACACGATCTGAGAAAGACTTTAAATTGCATCAATAACTTTCAGAATATTGTCAGACTGTATGTGTTTGAATGTGCTAAGAAAATACAGGAAATCTTGAACTTAACCCATACATACACACTGACATGCACAGTAGCATCTGCATCATTTACACTCAGCCCTGAAAACTACATAATCACATTCCCTTTTTTGTTGATAAGTTAATTTTAACACAAGGCAGACAGCAAAATCTCTTATTAAGTTGCACTATGTATAAGATACAAGATATATCTTCAGCAGCAGAGAGAGGAAAGAATAAAAGAGAAAACAAGCATTCTCGTTTTACTTGTTTTGTAAACTATTAACATTGTAGGATTTATTTTTTTTTCATTTTAAAAATTGTGTAAGAAACTACAGTGCTACAATAAAACACACTGGTCAATGACCAGGCAGTTCAGAAAACTGACAAAGACAACTACTCTCACAGAGTTCTTACTCTGTGAGGAATGGAAGCCAACCAAAAGACACCAAGTTTCTGATGGAGACAGGAACATGATGTTAGTGAAAATGTGAGATGGCTGTTTTAAGCCAAATGGTACATTACACATGTAAGGTTTTGTCATATAAAACCAGACTGTTAACTTTTTACTGGTTTGTGGAAAGCAGCTCCCCATCTACACTTAGGAGTGTCCCTGCCTTTACCTTCTTACTCCAGGATCTCATGTGCATCTCAAGGGTGATGAAAATCAACATCTGGCTGAACAACGCAATTCGTGTCAACAAACATATATGGTCAGATCTTAGGACCATTAAAGCCTGTTTTCCAACAGACTGGATCTCACCTTTGTGCTGCACAGTTACATCAGATCTTCTGGACCCTTATGGCTCCCTAATAAGAACCTGATTTTGGGATGTGGAGAATGTCTGGGTGAGCTCTGCTCCCTATTGAGAGAAGTAAGATGTTTTCGTCTCAAAACAGAATGTCCTCTCTTAAGGATCAAAACCCCCACCAAGAGTTGCTCTCTGCAGCAAGAAAATGGAGGGTGAAACGAATTGACTGAGGCAAGTGCCCTTCCTCAGCTGATCACAACGCCACAGGTACAAAGCATCCATCTAGGAACAGACCTTTGGAGCTAAGTGAGACACCTCACATTGGGTATGCTGGAAATGTAATCATCTATGTAAAAATCGAATGTTTTTCATACAGTTAACTGAATGAACACAACATTTTCTTCCCATCCTCATTCCTGAAATAAGTTGCTTGGTTCTGCCTAAAGCTTTAGGAAAAAATAGCTGTTTCAGTGACTACAACTCACTGCAACAGAGGCTGAAAAGAAAACAAATAAAGCAGGCAAACTGACCCAAGGAAACAGAATTCTACACTATTAAGTAGGTTGTCTGGAGAAATCTTGGACATAGTACAAGAAAACAGCTGCTGGTATATTACAAAATAAACAAATTCAAGTTTGTTTAGCAATTACATGTCTTTTCAGTTTGGATCTGAAATGTGCTTAGGGCCAGCATCTTCAGCAGGCAGACTTGCAGTCTGATCTCTGACAAGATGTTCCTGCTCTGAGTGGCAGCCAGGAAACCACATGGAAAAGGTTTTTGTCTTGAGATTTAGAAATGGGCATGTATCAGAAATATAACTTCATTCTGTCAGCAATAAAAGCATGGATTTGCAGTTCTGCAAAGGTGCTGTGGTTTCAGGAGAATGATGAGAATGAATGGACCAAGTTTAAGAGAGAAACCATGGAAATAGGGAAAGGAAACAGATTCCAAAATTGCCAGAAAATGTCATCAATTCCCATGGGACCAAGAAAAGAATAAAGAAGACTGGCTGAAATCCATCCCATGCTGGTTGTGACCAACTTGTGACTGTGTGATGGCTTTCTGGTGAACACATGAAAGCAGGTCTGCAATCTCAGCCTGCTTTCCACACTGCAGAGCTACCAAGAGAAGCTGAGGCTCACTGAAACTCTTTCCAATAGTCTCTGTTACCTTCTCATACATAGATATGGATTTTCTAAAAAAAAGGAAATAATTCTGGAAGACAGCTCAGAACCCGTGTGTCACTGCTGCTCTAGCAGAATCAGGTGTGGGTCTCTGCCACTCTAGACTTGGTGCCTGATGTTAAAGGGGAATAAATGGCAAGGGGAGAAAAAGGTAAGGACAAGAAAGGAAAGAGAAACAAAACACAGTCAACACTACAACCTGCTTTTAACTCTGCTTCATCTTTAAACAGCAATTCCTTAAAGAGTAAAGCAAAGCAAAAGAAAAGGGAGGGTTTTGGGGAGTCGCTGCCGCGTGATGTCCCTTGGCAGATGGAGGTGACCCTGAGGGCAGACAAGGCCATGCAGGAGGCAGAGGAGAGAAATGCATTTTCTCTCTGCATCTGAGTCTTCACCACTGCTCTCCTATCTCTTGGTGCCTTGCTGGGAGCAAATAAACCTTGAGCAGTTTGGGCATCCTGAGCACCAGAGCTGTGGTGCCACAGCAGAGCCAGTAAAGGACAACATCACCACGAGCTCGAGCACCTTCAGCTGGGCAGGGCTGCTGGAACAATCACCTTACCACACCTCAGCCCACTCTGGGATCCCAAAACACTCACTCACAACAGCAGGATTGAGGAAACACAAAGAAATCCTGAGCTGGCACAAGAATAAGAAACTTGAAGGGGTTTTTTTAATATTCGTATGAGGTCTTTGGGCCTCTTAGCATACTAGAGCTAGTGAAACTTGTCTCACTTTTTTTTTATCTCTCTCTCTCGGTACCTGTTTATAACATGGGAAAATTGTAAAGCAGAAGTTCATACAATGGCAAGAAAATGTTTTTTCCCATCCTGGTTGCAGGAAAATTCAGTATTTAATCAAACAGTCACCACCTCTACCAAGTGAAACTTCTCACAAAGATATAGGACAGTTTTTAGGTCTCCAATAAAAAGACTTAAAATAATCTAAGAGAGCAGACACTTTTCATAAGCATAAATTAAAAAATTAATTGAAAAGATGGCTTTTCATTACTGTCTCATGAGGAGGTTTTGTACAAGCTCTAAGCAAAAATTAAATCACTATACTATCACTTGTGTGAAGATAAGGCAAGAGATGGGAGGATAGGATTAAAAAAACCCAACTAAAACCTTGCAATTTTTTCCTTGTGTAATCTGCACAACTGTCATGAGACAGACTTGGTTTCTAGAAATATTTCTAATAAAATATTTTAAGGGTAAATATTTCTAGGGCACTTTTTCAAGCACATGGAGTATTTTCAGATAGACGGAATAACAGTAAATATTTCAACAATATTTTGGAGGAACTCCTTTGCAGGAATTTCCTTTGCAGGAACTCCTTCACATCCCAAACTCTTCCCAGGACAATTTCACAACTTCTTGAAAAATCATGTAATTAGCAAAATGATACATGACATTATAGTATATGTATCTCTATATATTAAGTACTGAAATAGATGTATGTATCATTATATATATGTAGCAATTTTTATATATAATGAATATCCATAATTATACGTGATTCTATATGTACTAATGCATATATAACCTATTTAAACCCAAAAATATAGTGTGCAAGGAGTGAAAGCTGCTGACTCTTCTCCAGGTAAATACAGAGCACAGATCAAATAATATTTTTACATAAGGATTATCTTTTTTGGTAGTAGGGCTAAACACGATCAAGATCTAAAGCTCATTCTGCCACTTTGTTCCTTACAAAACAAACAAACAAACAAACAAACAACAAAAAACCACTGCCTGGGATGTCAAGCAATTCCTCAGCTTGCCCCCATGCAGAAACGACCATGTAGCACTAGGGTGGTTACATTTGTTAAAGATAAAGGGTAAAGCAATAGAGTTTCCAGCCTACTGTTCCGTTTTTCAGGAGTCATTTCAGCTCTGGAAAGCTGAATGTGAAGCAGCATCCATAGGTAGCCGTGCTACGGTCCCCAGAGCTTCACATTTTCATCAAGATTTTGAGAGCAGAAAAATCCAGAGGTCAAAGTTATTGTCCAACAACCAAACAGCAGATTTCTACCAGCTGTGGTGAGTTCCAGAAAAGTCATGTGCAACTTAGAACCAAAACCTTAAGAGTGTATTTGAAGCCAGAGAGTCAATCACATTTTCTCTCAAAGATAAAATTTTAGGTATATTAAAGTGGTACATTTACATGCAACACAAGTTCTTTTTAGGTGCAAAGTGTTCAAGTCCCAGGGTTTGTACAGCCCACTTCCACGCACCGTTGGCGTGCAGGAGATGGTTTGTTCCTTGGGGAAGGCAAACAGGAAGGTGTGCACTAGGGTGCCAGAAAAAGCACCACAGAGAGCAGAATGGATTTCAAACATTCCGAAGTTCGATACATTCCCTTCTCTTTTTTCTTACAAAAACACAGATATGATTCATGGAGGAGTCTCTGAGAAATAAAGTAATCCATTTCAGAACTGCAGTGGAGTCAAAAAGAATAAAATTATACTGTGCCTTAGAAAATGCTATCACTTCTAAATGCTAATGCAGCAGGATTTTACATACACGAGGACAATGGAAAAGCGAATATGAAAGCCAAAATATATGTTTGCAAACTGCCTTGTGAGAAAGGAATTCGATTTCCTATCAAAATGTGTTAAGATGTGTGTAGTGTCTGGGGTAAAAGCAATGTTATCTGGAGTACTGTCATAACTAAATAACTACTTTAATAAGCTCAGAGTGTTTGGCTCCTCCAGTCTCCTCTGTCTCATGATTGATTATTTAGTGAGTCTGGTGCTAGAGCTCATAAATTTCAAAATTCTTTCAAGTTTTGTTTTTTGTCTTTCTGATCAAAGAAATGTTTATGTATCCTTCCCATACTGTGTCTCTTTAAACCATTGGCTTTTTCAAAGTGTTTTTTTTTTTTTTTTAACACTATAATGTGATGTACACAGAGAGGTAAATGATGTCAGAATCCTTTCTGCCCCAAACCAGTCTGTAAATCTTCAGAAAAGCAAAGTTCATGGGTGCATTTAAAAGGGGCACAATCTGTTTGTGCTTAAAAGAAAGTCCCCTTTTTTTTGTGTGTGCAGAATAACAATGCCAGAATGTGTTATTCCAAAGAACTGTTGCCATGGTGATGCCATCAATAACATCATTTTCTGCATCCTTGTCCTTTAAACACATAAGGAGCGCAACAAGCATTGGTAAATGTGAAAAAAGAACAATTACCTTTTCTTTCTCAACAGCAGAGGAAGCCTTTATTCACCTCATCAATAGAAAATTATGTAGAAAGGAATAATAAAGACTGTTACAAGAAGCACCAAGAAGCCTATTAGTGACAAAGGCTTTTTTTTTCCTTTCCATGAATAATTACAGCTCTTCAAGAAGAAATCAGCCCAGGCTAAGGACCCTTTGCAAGCTTTAGATGGTAAAACAAACATTTGACTATACAAGGATTTCCCTTTCATGTACCTTTCCAAGGAAAAACAACTAAAATCCAGAGTGAAATGAGAGAGAGAAAACCCAGAGAAACATCTGCTGCAATTAAATTTACAGAACCCTGCTCATTCACCTAAAAGACTCATAACAAAAGCAACTAGACTAGTGACAGAATCAATATAAATTTCAAGCCAGCAGGTTAAAGTTGTCTATAGTGGGAAACTTGGGCTTTTTAAGTCACATAATAACAGGAAGCTATTCTGATTCTGTACAAATGGGGGAAACAGGATTTCAACACTAAATGTGTTACCAAACAGTTGGAAAACACTGTTCAGTTTAAAACCTCAATGGCCAAAGCAAAATGGTAGATACACTTCCTACACAAAGTCAGTTCATAAATAACAGAACCTTCACCAAAGCAAGATTTGACTGCAGGGACTTTTAAGAGTCATATAGCAAATAATTACGAAGCCCTTCTGAAACATGACACTTTTGTCCTGACTCTGATTGTGATTTTCAAATGGGAGCCCTGAACTTTCTGCTTGGTGTTTTCTACATAAAGTAATGGTCAATGTACTGTGTGCTGGCTTGTTTATATCTTTTGGACCTTTTTTATATACCTATACTAGGGTCAGAGGCTGAAGGTGGGGATGGAAAACTTCCTGCTTCCTTCTCCTTGCCTCTGTGTAGTAAAAGGAACACGTGTAAGAGAAAAGTGTAGAGGAAAGGAAGAAAGGAGTGATGTGAGGTGGAGATGAGGAATGTGTATATCCCACAGAGTTTGACCAAAGAGCTAGTAGGGTTAATGACAGCAAAGATACGTACCAGATTTAAATAACTGATCAGATTTAAAGCAGTAACATGAATTTACTAAGATGATGCAATTCCAACCTCTTGAGTTGAATTAGAGTGGTCTATGAGTAGAAGACAAGAAGTTAACCATATGGCCACATCTACAATGGAAAGTTTGTGCTAGTTAGGATAGGCAATTCAAGATGTTTGAATCTTTTCCTGCACTCATGGTCTTACACTGTCCTTTGATTTCTCACTGCTGTTCCCTCTACCTCTAAAGAGAGAGATAACGCTTGCTCATTTTGGATAGCTCCTTCAGCTCTCCACTTGTCACTGTGGAAATCCTACAGGAATTGTGATCCAGTAAAGAGGAACAACATACGGAGATGGCAGGAACCAATTCTTTTCCACTCTATTTAGAGCTTCTGCAATGTTTTAAAGTATTCCGCTATTCACTTCAGTTTAAATGCTAACACTGACTGGGTTCTCTTTAATGGAAAAGAGATTCCACATTCTTTCTAGATTTCAACACATTTAGGAATTGTTTAGAAGGCTCTGTGGAAAGGCTTTAATACAGCAGCTGATGGCCTAACCCAGCTTATCTGAGGGTCTATTCACCAAATTCCGCAGAAAACAACAATTAGTGAAATCTGTTTCTCAGTATCCAAACATCACTCTTTATCTCTTAAGCCGAAGGAATAAAAGACAAATTCCTGGAAGGAAATGTTATGATTCCCTTCCCTTCTGACTTGCCCGAGACTTGGAAAGAAAATGTCTACTTTTGTAATTTCCTAGTTGGCCTCAATAGGCTGAAAGCTGAGTGTTAATTCCCAGTTTACCAGTCCCTCAGATCAACTCTCCTGCACGGCTGTCAACAAAACAAACCAATTGTTTTGATGAATTGGTAAAAGCCTCTTGAACTCCTCTGAGATAATTTCAAGGCCACTGGAAGTTTATATGCCTAATTTATGAAGTAAGTATTAAAAGTGTACATGTGTCTTATTAAGCAACCGTTTCCTAACTCTGCTGAACTCTGACTGAAAGGACAAGTAGTTTGAATTGCTTGTAGGTTACCTCAGAATGCATGCAATACATAAGAGTCATTTCAATGTGATACTGTTCTTACACAGCTCTTTCAGAAAATCTTCTGTAATTTTTATTGTGATGAGAGAAGAAAGCTAGTGAGATGAGATATTTTAAAAGATATACCAATACTTACAATATCATTCTCCTTCACCAGTAATTTAAATTTAAAAAAAATCAAATTCTTTACAATAATCAGGCATTATATAAATTATTCTTTTTTTCTGTCCCCTGAATCCTCAGATGGAATTTCCTCCATTTGATCCTGTACGATTGTACCATTTCTAAGGCAGAAGCAGAAGGAATGATGCAAAAAATTACGCTTGCCTATGCTAACATATTCTGAACACTAATGGTGCTTCTCAAAGGAGAAAGATCTTTCCATCTTAGGAACGTTTTCAGAAAAGAAACCTGAAGATGACCCCTAAAGTCCATAGTGGCTATTTAGAATTCATAAATTTTTTACTGCGGCTGGACTATCACAAAAATAAAGCAAACTACATCATACTATAACCTGATTAAAACTTCAGTTTTCATATGGCCTCCGCAAGGATTCATGCACCTCTACGTCACCACCATTTCCAACTGTATGGGTGTATTTGCCCTACACTTAGATCACAAAATTATTTTTTAAATGTTCTCAAAGATGGCCCTGAAAAAATTTAATGACACATTTTTTTGGCCACAACCTGCAAAACAAAAGCTAGCAAGGATGTCTTACAGCTGCTCTTTCATCACCATGGAAGTAACAGAGTAGACTTTTTGTGACGTATCTCTGCTAAGAAACTTGCCAGATCTTTGGCTGAAAGAAAAATGAAAGCTGTAAGTGTGTGGGCATTGCTCAGATGGAGAAAGCAGATGAGAGCTGGGTCCTCGAGGCAAAATAAGGAGCTGAAGGAGGATGGACAGGCATGAAGGGACAGTCAGTCATTGTCACTGAGCCAGAGGCCTGTAGGGAGCATGAGGAATAGTGCTGGCACTCAGCATGTGAGCAATCAGGAGACAGGGTAAGCCCATGCTGGAGGAAGAAAGGCAAGTCCCATCAAGGAAAGGAAAGGAAAGCAGTTTTTGATGGAGTGCTGGAAGTGACCTCGAGTGGATATGGAATAGGGAAGGCAGTGTGCTGAACCAACCAGCAAGCTACATTCCTTGCACCTAGAAAAACAGGAAAAAACCTAGAAGAAAACACTGAAAAAATGGGATAATGGAGTAATAAGTGAATAGGCTAGCAGACAGAAGCAGTCATTGTCTAGAGCCTTCAGGCTTACCAGGAAAAGGTGTGCCACTGAGTTTTCCCATATTCCTCAACGACATGACATGACAATTGCTTACATGTCACTAAAGTTCTTGGCTTGACAATGTGTATGCTTTCCAAGATCTCTAACACAGTTTTGTGGGAAGGCTTGATTTCATCTGCTATATTCTCACCACAGCTCTGTGTGCCCAAGCTGCTTGTGGGGTGACATCAGACTGAAAAAACATAAGCATTCCTCTCTGCCATTGGCATAAGGACCATCATTATCAATATCCAGCAAAGCGTAACACTGGAAACTCTGTATGTTTAGAAGCAAAGTACGGGGCAAACAACCTGCGATACAAACAGGAGTTTCAGGCTCCAGGTGAGACGCCGGCTGATTTTAGCTTTCGTAAGTCCTGATGAAGTGAAGTTCTTTGTGGGTTTCACAATATGTTTCTAACTGGCTGTGTTATTAGCATAACTTGGAATTATTTGTAGATCTGGAAAGTTCCCGCAGGGTGTGGGCTGTATGCCATTTTAATAGATGTTGTATTGCTGGGTTTGAGCATCCCTCATGGGCTTTTTTCTACACTCATTGAAACAATGAAAGAGGCAAAGAACACACGCTTGGGCCTGACTTCAGATTTAAAATCCAGTTTGATGGTAATCCACATCCTTAAAAATTACAAGGTACCATAATCTCAATTAAATACAACATAAGCTCAACAAACTCCACCTACATCACTTCCCCAGCCAAGGAAGAGAACACAACGCTACTTGAGGATGTGTGTTCAACAGATTGGAAGTGCTCCCTTTTCGTGTAGAACTTGCTCTGCCAAAAGTGATGAAGAAGACCGGCCAAGTGGTGGGTGCTGGAAAGCAAAACTGGGACAGCACCCCCTAAGCTTTTCAGAGCTGCTACAGGAAGCCTTTCTTCTTCCCCTCTGACTGCAATTCTTCTGTGAAACTGCTTTTATGTCCTTGCCTTCACAAGTCCCACATGCAGGTTTCTAGGTCTGGCACATCTGCTAACCAGGGTATGTCCCAACCCAGTCTAACAGCAGTGAACTTCCCAGCACTAGGAAGCCATTTCACAGGATTTATAACATGCTGCTCCACAATGATGCCGCTGAACTTCCATCTCCAACTTCATGGCGTGAGCTGAAGGACAGAGATTTTCCTTCTGTTATGAAACCCTACTGGCAGCCACTCTACTTTCTCCCTCCACTGTGGTAATTGCCAGATTTCGTAAGTACTGAGAGAGCTGCTGTTACTTTTGACCCTGACTCTTGTCTTCCAGGTCTTCTCTCTTGCATGCAAGTTTTACTGATGGCAATTTGGAAATAATAAGGAATCTAAGAGCAATGTTAGGTAAACCCACATAATCTTATAAATAAATAGTACTTTGTAAGAGGCTTTGCACTAATGTGTTTTTCTAAGATGACATTTGCACATACATTCCTACCAAAGAGGGGTTTTTGATGAACTGTTGAGCAAGCTTAGATTGATAATTTAGAAGTCATTGCTCTTTGCATGGAATTTATGATGTTGCAAGAGCCTTCAGACCCAAAAGGGACAGTACAACACAATAATTACTGGCAATCTTTTTACTCAGCACAGAACCACCACTTAATTTCTTTTATGAAGGACTAGCTAGGAAGGGGTCTCCATCTGAACAGAAAAGAAAATTGTGGTTGACTTGGTAGAACTAAGCCACTAATGTCAGAACAAAAATGAAACTGGAAAATTATCTTGCAGTCCTTGATGACAAGTCATCCTAGAATAAGTCCCTGAGGAAGGTGCATGAAAGTATTTCTGAGGTAAACTGCCTGTTTGGACAGAAGATTTTCCTTCTTCTAAGATGATGCAAACCACTTGTTGAATGATTACTGCAGCTCTTGCTTCATTGTGAATGTACAGTAGATTAATTTATTGCCATTCTGTATAAATTACCCTTGTTGATGTCACTGAAAATTATACAACAGGGGTTGTGATGGCCTGGCATGGATAATTAAGCACAAATTGCGAAAGCTTACTTTTTAATGATCACTTCTGCATAGAAACCTTTTCAAGACAAACAAGTAGTGGACAGATTTGTTACCAATGGAAAGTATTCTATTTAGTTTAATATTGACTTCTTTGGTTCTGTAACAGCTTTTCAGAGTTTAAAACTGAGGAAGTTAAGTAATTTCTCATCCTCTCAGACAAGGTCAAAGGCCTCAAGTGATAAACTTCATTTTCTAGGAGTAAGGGTAAATTAATGTGCATTCCTGTGCCAAGCAGTGACACAAGGAATCAGCGTTATAGGGAGCAGAACAGATCTCCTGCAATCTAGGAGGAGGCACAGGACAAGAGAAAAGGGCCCCAAGCTGTGTCAGGGCAGGTTCAGGCTGGGCATCAGGAAGAATTTCTTCTCTGAAAGGGCTGTCAGGCATTAGAAGGGGCTGCCCAGGGAGGTGGAGGAATCCCTACCCCTGCAGGTGCCCAAGGAATGACTGGATGTGGCACTCAGGGCTCTCTGCTGGTTGATGAGGTGGGGATCAACCACAGGTTGGGCTCAATGGTCTTGGAGGTATTTTCCAAACGAAATGATTCTGTAATTATGACTGTTTTCAATATCTTCAGAAGTTTTTTAACAGGCAGGAACTGATGCCCAGGAGGTTCTCCCTGGACATGAGGCAGAACTTCTTGCCTGGGCAGTGACTGAGCCCTGAACAGAGACCAGAGAGGGTGTGGAGTCTCCTCACTGGAGATATTCCAGACCCCTCTGGACACAATCCTGTGCCTGCGCTCTGGGCTGGCCCTGCTTGAGGTGAGGCTTGGACCGGATGAACCACTGTGGTCCCTTGCAGTCTGAGCCATTGTGCGATTCTCTGATTCCAAGGATAATAAGGAAGTTTGAAGAAAATTAAATAGCACTGTTTTCAGAGTAAGGCCAGTTAAGTCAGTGATTTTAATTGCTACTTCTCACAGCAAAAATATTGCTTCCCAGAAATCTCTAAACCAACTGCATTCTACATGAACAAACAGTAAACCCAAATTTGAGACTACTTAGATTACAGTAGTAACTCCAAAGAAACTAAGGGATGCGAAAGTAGGAAGCCTGTATTTTTACAGTCCATCTCAAATAGTTTCTGTCTATAGAAGAAATGTAGTCTCCCTTTTCTCCCTGCATGGTTAAGGGAGAGAAATAAACTCCCGTAGAAGTCAGAATTACTCTTGGACAGGTGACATTAAATGCAGAGACAATGTTCCTATGCCTCAATTCCCTCGGCCTTTTAGAGAGTTTGTTGTTGAACTACAACTTTGCCAACATGATGTCAGATGAATGCATTTTGAAAGATGATTAAATATTTTCAGTGTGCTGGAGAACAGTCTTCTACCATGTCAGTTTTATGTCTCACACACAAAAATTCTTCCTCGTATCTAGTCTGAATCTATTAGTTCACAACCATTACTTCTTGTTCTATTGCAACAGGCCCTGCCAGAAAGTTTGTCTTATAACCACCCCTTTAAGTACTGAAACGCTGCAATAAGGTCTCCCCAGAGCTTTCTGTTCTCCAGGCTGAACAACCCCAACTCTCTCATCCTGTCTACACAGGAGAGGTGTTCCCTCCCTCTGATCATTTTTGTGGCCTCCCTCTGGACCTGCTCCAACAGGTCCATGTCATCTAACGCACTTTTAATACCATAAAGAGGCAAAAAAGACTTAGACATCATTTTGAGAAAATAAAACTGAACATTCCTACAACTAAGAGACTAGAAAAAGTGCATGTGGATCTGTGTTTAAGTCTCTGACTAAGACAACAGCCTAGTTCAGGAAGACCAAAGAAAACATTATTTATTAAAACATTATCAAAGGAGTATAGTAGTTGTGGTTTTTAAAAAAAAAAAACCAAAACAAACAAAACAACTGTCCAGCATCCAGGCTACTCTGCTTCACTTCAGTTAAACTATGATGTTCTTGTCCTGTGCAGTGTACAACACCGAAGGAGAAAAGCTCCTTAGTAAAACACTTTGCACCTAGAGATACAAATTACAAAATACAGCAGAAAAGCTGAAATATATTTCATTCAAAAAGTACAGCAACTACATCTGGAGCATCTACCAATGTTTCTTCCCAGGCTCTAAATACTTTCCTCCTATTATTCTTAGTCTTCCCATCCACCAGGGCCACTGGTGACAATTTATGCCATGGTTGTGCTTCACCTTTAGGTGACATCAGTCTATGCAAGTACCAAGAAATACAGGTATCAATTATCTCTTCAAGCTGCTGCCTTTCTTTTTGGAGGTATGTAAAACTTTTCCCCAGCTTTTAGCACCGCACTTTATTAGAACAAGCAGGTTTTCTTCATGAGCTGCCCTGTACAAAGCTGGGAGCGCAGTACTGAAGGTGTCAGGTTTGCTGGCTCAGCTGGCTGAGGGAATGCAGGCCAGGAGCATACGATACCCAAGAAAACAAAATGATTAAAACTACCTGCATGCTGAAGGAAGTGGAGGACAGGGAAGATGGACGGCATGGAAGGTTTCTGACCCTTCTCCTGGGACTCTCCCATGTGAGAAGTGGGCTGAGCCCTTCCTCTGGGCAGCTGCCATAAGGGTGCAATGGGAAACATGAGCTGAAAGCTCAACAAATAAAGGAATCCTGGGAGAAAACCCATGACAAAAACTAACGGTAATACTTTACACTGACAGAATGAGTACAGAACTCTGAAGTATATTTGACTTATGTCCACCAGCAAATATCATAGGTAGGGCTTCACAATAATTACACGTCTTCACAGCTCACCTGATAATTATCCTCAATCGGATCCCTGAGTATTTACCATATAACTGCTCTGTGGTTTAGAAGATGAGATAGTTGTGTAATTTGCTGGTATTTTTCAGGGCTAAACCCTCCTATTACATGGTGCAGTTCTTACCACGAATCATCACCAGTACGGTCTACACAGATGTTGGTTCTCAGCTATAAAATTCCATAGGATTGAAGACCCGAGCTACAATGCAATAGATACCTCTAAAAATGCTGTTAATACCCAATGTACATCTGTATTTTAAAGTAAATGCCCATGAATGTTGCATTCCCCTTTTAGGCATGCTTTCAGTGAATTTCACTCAGATAATTTGCTGGCAAAGGCATTTTGCTGAAACGGCAAATTTTAAGTTGGAATTACACATTCTATATGAAAAGAAATATTTGGAGAGTATGTGAGTAAGAATTCACACCTGAGTGCTAGCCATGGTGGTAACATAAATCATGAAGAGAGAGTGTGTAGATGTGGACTGCAAAACAGATTAATCAAACATTGGATTACAATTAGGCCACTGAAACTAACTAAGATCAACTTCCTTTCACTACCTATCACCTATAACTAGGGAAGGAATCCCTGCAATGTGTCTACTAAAAACGATAAAAAACATCCATCTAAACCTTTCCTCAAATAAACCAACGTATTTTGGTCTAAAAATGATATAATTTTTTCTTGCAGCCATTTAAAAATACCTGCCTGACAGAAATGAAAACACAATTCCTATCATATTGATCAAGTGAAAAAAACACTGTACATGAACTACAGACTGAACATATCTATGTATCTCTATGCACAGAGATGTACCATGTGTTGTCCTCTTTCCTAGTAAGAACACGTCACAGTATGACCTGCTTGTAACATTCCAATCTTTCAGCTAAGGCTGGAAAGGCTAGAAAAGGGTTATTACAGATTCACTGCCTCTGAATTTAAGGGTGACAGGAATGGCTGTCTGGGACGCACTATCTGAGGTGCAGGCTGTGCAGCCTTCAAAAATAAAAGCCAGTCGGGGAGAGTTTTAAAACAATTTGTATCCTATTTTGGAATTTGCTTTGTAAATAAAATGGAGTGGGAAAGAACTTTACATAGCACCCTTGCCTGAAAATGTAAAGAAGGGGAATGCATACTCAGAAATTTTCCTTTCTCCTCTTATATCCCCTTCTGAACTACGAACTGATCATTGTGTGAGGTGACTCCACTGTAAAGTTTGTAAAGAAATTAACTCCTGAGCCAAAGGTTTGAGCTTCAAGGTCCTTGGAGAACAGTTTTAGTGCCATGCAGCCAGAGACAATTTATTTCCATGTTTCATCTGGGGCAACTTTAGAAGCACTGACATAAGCTAGGTGTCTCCAAACAATTTTTTTAAAAATTTGGACTTTTTTTCCCACCAGCTCAGTGCTGGACTTCCCCAAAAAGAGATAAATATGAACTGAGAAGCACAGCACATTCTTTTGACTTCATTATATACATTCATTTTGAGGTTCTCCTAGGGTTACAACTGCAGTCTAGATCCAGAGAACACTCTTCCAACACAACCCAACCACTTTACACACCTGTCTACCTGAACACTTATCATGCCATTAGAATGCCAATTGTAGTAAGTCTTGCTGTCATAAAATAATTGAATAACATAAATTGGAAGGCTCCTTTAAAGATCATTCGTTTAAAGCTTCAAAGTTACATTGGGTCTTGCATTGCTGGATTTTGCTTTCTCAAAGATACCTATTTCTCAGCACAGCTGCTATGAACTATGTGATGTTTGGTGAAAGGTCTTTTTTAAACATTAGAAAATTAATTCTGAGGATTTTTATGATAAAATTCTCAGCCATTTGTTATGCAATTACTGATAAGTTCATGCTGGTGACATTTGTCTCCCGTATTTTTGTCACCTTAGCAATGTGCTTTTATTACAAAAAAAAATTAAGTCATGAAATACACCAAGTTACCTGCATGGATGAGATACTGAAATAGAACCACCTGAAGAACAATTATCACCATCCCTCTTTTCTCCCCGCTGGAGATAACGATTTTACGATCCTTTATTGCCCTGCTCACTACAACCAGTGTTTCCCTCAGTGCATCTAGTCAAACACAGAACAATTGTGCTCGGTTCATATTTATCTTCCCACATTTTTGTTTTCCATGTCTATCAAGTCAGCCTGAAAAGCTCCTGTCTTCTGACAATCCCCATGCTTCTTATGCCATTAGGTGATCCCAGCTATGACTGCCCTACTGCTTTAATAAGATATCTGAATCCCACTGTGAAATACTCCATCCTCGGCTTTAATACAATATCAAAATTTGTTGAAATTTCAATATAACTAAGTTTTCACTATTTTAAACCCTCTCTACATTGTGCTTCAAAAAAGGATGGAGAGAGCTTTGGCATCGGACTGCAGTCAGCTCCTGTACCTGTGAGCAAGGGGATGCCCTCACACTGCCAGGGCTCCAGTGCCCCTTGCCTGTCATTAAACTCTGCTTGTGGGGTGATGGAAGTCAGAGCTGGAAGAGATCCTCAGGTGCAAAAATATATTTGCAACGGATCATCCTAACTTATGCCTTAGATCCACACTTCCCTACGCCTGACGCTGCACTGGATTCACAACCAGGAAATAGGGAGAACTGTTGTCCAAAACCAAAACGTTCTTTTGGGGAAGAAGGGTTCTTTTCTATGGCGTATCTATTTGTGTGATATTCACTTCCAATTTTTTCTTCAATTTATGTGCATCTAGTTAGAAACTTCCAGCAACATACATGGTGGTGAGAGCTTTATCCAAAGTCATCTCTATTGTCGATGTGGTGGAATAATACTAGAAAAAAAGACACGATTTTTCTGTACATATGTGTCTAGGTATTTAGGTATGCACAGAACTGGCTCACTAGGAATTTTTCCTTTATGACCACATAAATCTTTTTCATTAAAATCAGTTATTTATGCCTAGGACTACCTGTGCTTGCACCAGACCTGGTGGGCCAGAAGAAAACTCTGCCAAGACCACAAACTAACCCAGCTCACCAGGGATTCCTAGTTTGCCATAAGGAGTGGCTTAAGAAAGCAGTTTTTTGAAGTCAAGTTATGAGTCCCTGTGGGCCTCCTGCTTATTTTATGAAGGAAAAATTCATGCTACCTCTTTACCATATAACCTAACACCCATAGACAAGAGGAAATGCTTTGAGAAATTTACAGAAACTTATCTGGGAAAACTGCAGAATCTTGCACACCTTGCTTATGCTGCTGCATGTCCATTAAGGAAAAAGACAAGTTCCTAATATTTTGTCCTAAAGAGGTCATTCTAGGAACAAAATATAACAGTACACGCTGAAAATACAACATTCATAAAACCCTGAGCAAATATTTGTGCTAATGAAGGTTAAGGAGTTGGCAGTTCTGAAAACTGTAGTCCTCTATTTATCGACAGCCTAATTTCAATGCAGGCAGCTGGAGTGGAAGCTTCCCTACACTGGCCTGCCAATGCTTTCAACCCTGACCCAAAGAGACCCTCTCTAGAAGCAAGAAATAATTAATTCTTTATGCTTTTTCGGCCCTGGATTTATTTCAAGCAAAGGCTGCCAATTCCATGGAATCTGTACACAGTGATTTTATAATACAGTCCACAGTCAACCGGGATGTGAACCGAGACCACCTAAGTCATTCCATTAAAACAACACACTGGAGTAGAAATAGACTGCTGGGAGCAAAAGGCCAGAGCTGTTATCCACTTCAGCTTATTTTTGTAATTGGAAGGTGGTTGCAAAGGCAGGGAAAGCAAGTTGAGTCACACCTAATAGCCTTGAAAATTACATAATAAAAATTAGGAAGGAAAGTCAGAGAGCACGAGAAAATGATCTGGACCTCTATATAGTCGTATGACTTATTGTTCCAAACACAAATGTTCCCTGTCCTTTTTATAGAATGAAGTGAATTGCTCTTGATGTAGGAACTCACTTGCTGTAGGCATGTTGAGTCTGATGCAGTATTCACTAGTCATGAGATGTATTTCCATTGGCTGGGACAGTGACTTATCTGCTCCTTTTTTATTTAGGCCAGCTCTCAGAAATGGATGTGTCAGTATTCCAGGATCTAACTTTTGGGTTCTGCTTAAGGAGTAAAATTTTCAGAAATTACTAAGCACTCTCCTTCTGAAAATGAGTCCATTTAATGCCAGACTGTAGCCAACCAGACTTGCAGGGACACTGGTCACTGCTGAAAACCAGAAATCCAAATGGCTCCTATTTGAAGCCCTACTGCACCTTTTTTCCTTGAAGCTGTTGACAAAACTGTTCACCAACACTAGAGATTGTGTCGAAATGCCTGCATTAGACAAAGAGCATCTGCATCAGTCTCCAACATAAATTTTAATTTATTCTTTCTTAGGTATGCATAGAAACCAGAGTTTTCCTCTGCTAAGGATGAAGATTTTCCTCGCATCATGCCCATGCTGACTGCCTTAGGAACACACCTGCTACTGCAGAATGCCAGCTGAGAATACAGCTCTTGCATGAGACTTGTCCCTCCCAGAGTCACAAGTTCATTTCACGACTGACATTTGTGAAGCACACCCTTGTTTCATGATCTGACTAACAGGGGAAAAAATGCAAGCGGTACAAAACATGAGTTATTTTCAAAAGAATTTTTATATAATTTGTGAAATCTATTGCTTTTAAAGTAGATAACTCATCATGTAATAGCTCATTGTAACCTATTACACCTAACTAAATCAACACCCTTGTCCTAGGTTAAAAATAGGTTTATTCTATTATCATCTCCACAACCGTTGAAACAGCTGTTAAACTGTTAAAACACTGTTATCTCCTGCTATCCGGGGGCCCATTATCTCTGCTAATGGGCCATTAAGAACTCACCACATGACTCATGAGTCATCTCAATACCATTGTTAGAGGCTCCACCCAGGGGGGAGGAGCCAAGCATTCCCACCTGAATATAAGGTGGACTCTGAGACACACCAGCTAGCTCCTGCTCCTGGATATCCACAGGACAAGAGCTTTTCACTGGACCATCAAGATTTTTCCTTCTACCTGATCAGTGCTTCAGAGAGACATTTTCATCTGGACTGCTACCAACCACCCTGAACAGGGTGCCAGGTTGTATTCTGACTCTGGCAGTGGATACTGTTGTTGTCTATATTAATAAAGAACTGTTATTCTCTTTTCTCATATCATTGCCTAAAAGCTCCTCAATTTCAGAATTAGACTCCTGTCTTTTCAAACCAAGACAACCCTCCAGTAGAATATCATGAGTAGAAAAACTCTTGGAAACTAAACAAAACCCACAGTGGTTATGAATCCTGCTAAATTCAACATAAAGATGCACTGATAGCAGTAGCATTGGATTAATCCTGTAAATGGTTTTATTTGCTCAGAAATGTACAGTTTAGATGTGATTCTTAAAAAAAAAATGAAAACGACAATTTAAATTTCAATTCACTTCCATAATTCCTTTTTTCAGAACTGATTAGTGCCATGACAGAGGCCCTAATACTCTGCACCACAAGTTACTACTACATGCAGAACATGGCTCCATTTATTTTCCATCCTATGATTTTATACCATAGAAAGACTGCTATCTTTTACCAAAGAAGCATACTGATGTCACATTAAATTATCTTTATGGAGTAAAAGTATGCTTCTAAAATTTTGCAACACAGAACCTAAACCGTAAAAGGATAATTGAAATTTCTTTTTGTAATTCAAAAAGGGATTTATCAACACTCCAATGCATCATTTTTAACAACACATTTCCATCCCTGTTATTCAGACATCCTGACACAGTTGACAAGTCTGCTGCTTGTTTCTTCCACCTCATCCCAGCACAGAACTGAAGCTTTGATACTGAGTCTGCTTCCTCTTGCCTCACCTCACACCTGTACCAACTTAATCTCTCAGGAAAGCAACAGAACTGTAGAGTACATTGCAGAAAATGGTGTGCTGATATTGCAAATAAGACCATAACACCAGAAATGCAATTGTTAGGCAGCACAGCACGGTGGAAGGAAGAATTACCAGCTGCAAAGACAGAGAGAGGGCCAAAGCAGTAGGTCTGCTTGTTCCCTGTCATTGGACAGAAACCATCACTGCATCTTTTAAGTCAGGGAGAAAAACTGAATTTTTTGTCCTACCAAGTGCAACAGAAGTAATTCTTCTTAATAGTGGCTTAATAGCAACCCACCTACATCAAACAGAACTTTGTGTCAATTGATCTGTTTGGACAGAGGCAAAGATAGTCACAGAATTTTTTTTCCAGCCACATTCAATATTTACTTTGAAACATATTTGATGCTTTTACTAAACAAGCCCCGCTTTAAATATTCAGAAATCTCTCTCATGCTTCATATATTGTGTGTTTCCCTCGCTGTATTTTCACACATAACACCACGTAACCTTCAAGCAAGCAAACTCCCACTATTTCTCGTGGCTCTCTGACAGATATCAGCATGAAAGGCTCTGCACTTCCTGCTGGTCCCCAGGTTTGCTGACCTGTTCCAGCCATGTGCTGCCCATGCCAAGGCTGGACCAGGTGAATGCAGTAAGATTAGAAGGGGGGGACTGTGCAGATCTAATGTGCAGGTATCATGAAGGAAGAATGTGTGAGAGGGCACGCAAACCAAAAGCTCTCTTTCTCTCTACCCCTGGGAGCAAGAAGCCACCAAGTGCAGGGAGCAGGAGCCAGGATGAGACGAGCAGGATGTGGCAGCTCTTGAGACAAGAGGCTGCAGGTCTGAATGGCTCCTTTCAAAGCACCTGCATGCATTCAAGGTAGACAAGAAGAGTGTAAGAGGGATCCACTAATGGCTACAAAGCAGACTAACCACATCAGGCTTGGGAAACGCCCCTGAGCTGGGAACAGCGCAAGGAAGGATCACGTGTGCCTGCCCTGCTTTTCCTCTTCCCTAGGTACTTAAGGCTATTACTGGAGACAGCTATTACAGCAAGACAGGCATGTACTCTGATCAAGTACCACTGTTCTTGTTATCTAAGAAGAGTCCCTCTGGCATGTTCCCTGTGGCCTACATATCCTGGTGGTTTTTTTTCCATTATTAACAGATTATACCATTCCACACTTTTCCTGGATAATGAAGAAATTATTTTGTTCATAAGACACGTGAGACATTTCTTAAGTGCTATTCTTTTTAGCTTTTCTGCTGCTAATTCCACAGAAATAAACTGGCACTCACACACTTGCATATTTAAATCCCAGTTACTCTCACCCAACAGTTTTCTGATTGATAACAAAGCACTTTTCTAGATCATTTAAGGTGGACTAGCCTCATAATACAGAATGCAAAGTTAGATACATGTATTTGAAAATACCAGCAAATACATTTTTTATAAAAGGCTAATTTGCAAAGGTTTAAGATACCTTTAAACCAATTTTTAGCATTTAAAAAAACTGGGGTGCAATGGAGTTTTATTTATATAATTTAAAAGGCAAATTTCTTTTCAATTTACTTAGTGGGGGTTTAATTGCCACTGAAACAAACATGTCCTGGTCCTTGCTGCCTTAGTAGCCTTACAACAGGATTTCACTGGTTTCCTTTTCAAGTGGAAGTAAGCTTATGTTCCCAGCTCTTGACATTAAGTTGCAGTACTGAATTCACATCAAATTCAAGAGCAAAAGGATGTATCTGCACTATTAACTTTGGGCATCTAATACCAATGCTCCTGGGACCTTCTGGAGATGTGCAGAACTCAAGGGCTCTGAATCACAGCTTCATTAGAGTTCACAGTCATTCCTATGAATGAGCACGAATGTTAAAGCTTTGGAGAACCTCTTCCATCATATCCATAGGGAAGGATGGCTTTGTGCTTTAAGGCTGAAACACTTTTGGGTTTTCTTTCTTTTAGGTTCATTGGGTATTTCTGCAGTTTGCTTGGTAAAATGAAGCATCAACAACTTCATTTAAAGACAATCAAAATATTTTTTTAATCTGCAGCTATTTTAACCCTTTTAAATCTGCAGCTATTTTAACCCTTTTGCCCCTAAAATCTAAAAAAAAAAAAAAAAAAGTATGTGTATTCATCTCAAATTACTGTTTCTCTGAGAAAGTTTTCTGATTTCTCTGCGAATTTGCTTATCATTCCAGATGATATAAACATGATTTTTCAACTAATGAACAGTTTGTGTGTGAGATCTTGCCCAGCACAGTCAGTGAAGGCTAGGAATCTAGTGGGCTAGGAATCAGGAGGCAGCATTCTCTCTGGGGAGCCCACTGAATACCACGCTTCCTTGCCTGTAAAGTAGGGATACACATCTTTTGTCTGGCTGAATGGAGAGTCTCAACCTCTCAGTCTCTCTCTCTGTGTATAGCAGTCGACACAACAGATCCAGACCTAAAAGCTATTGTAATACAAATTAATACTACTTTTCCACAAGCCCTTCACCAGTGCTACCTAAATATACTTTTTGGCCACAGTACCATCCACAAAACAAATGCACTGCATTAGAGATTTTCACCACCCGTACTGCAATTACCACAGTGATGCAACTTTTTTTAGACCTCAGTGGTATAAAAAGAAAATAGCATCATCTTGTTCAATGCCAGCTCCTCTGCTGAAATATTCATCACCTAAGTGATAGTTATGTGCTTTTTAGAAGTGTAAAATGTACAAGCTTTGCCACCAGCAGACTATGCTCTTACTATGTTTAAACCTGTGTAAAACAGCCATAATTATCAAGAATGAATGGCCAAAGGTGAAAAAAAAATCAAGAGGCTATATGTTTTAATTCAAGTTATGCATAGAACTTATTAAAAAGAAAATTAAGAAAATCTCCTAACTGAAAAATGCAAGTCTAAGCATCTGAGCTTTTCAAGTAGCTGTTACTTTAGAATAAAATGCAGCCATAGTTATAAAAAAAATGAAGTGATATTTATCATTATAACCTGTTACTATTGGTACCATCTGTGGTTATTCTTTAAATGCTATCTGTTATTGTTGCTGTTTACAGGGAAATTATGCTTGTGCAACTGTGCAAGGGTTGTTGTGGTGGCATGTGGGCATGAATATGGAGAAAGCATTCCACTGACCATGAGACAACAAACAGGCCCTAAACCACAGTCATTTTCTGACTCCTGAATCATGCTCCATGATAAAAAGCCACGATGAAGTATCTTTATGGACATAAACCATGCAATTCTACATAAGAAATCTGCAGAAATACAATCAGGAAAGTGCTTCACTAGACGGGCTTCTGGATCAAGCTAAAAGTTAGGGGCAATTTCTGGGGAAAAAAAAGAAAAAAAGGAGTTGATTGGCAGACCTTGGCGGGGGGGGTGGTATTAGGTAAAAGAATTTATTTCAAATAAGGCATTCTGTTACACCCCTCAATAAGGGAGGTAGAATTTGCCTTACCACAATGCCCCATGTTTTGGTATTTGTCTTTATTGTAGAGCCTGTTAAGTGCCCTGCTGCTTCCAGTGATGCAGCCGTTAAGGGTTCATGTGTCATCACAGATGCCCCCCCCAACCTAGACACAGCAAAAATGATTAAATTCATGAGCAATTTTGCCTTGAAAGGGCACTGGTTTAATATGCTGCCATTTGTGCTCCTGCCAAGAAACCCTGTGCGTTTATAGCCAATGCCCTAGAGATTCACAGGGTGAAAACTTTGTGGCTTCAAGACACCATTTCGAGTGTTGCATGACATCTCATGAGATCCGAGTGACTCTGCAAAATCGTCTTGGCTCCTCTCCGCTCGGGCACTTTGCTCTGAATCCCACCACCTGCACTTGCACCAGGGATTCTCCGAGGTGTGGTGGGAAACCCTCGTCTTTGCTTGGATACGTAGGAGTGAGACAGAGCTCGCGGCTGGGTGAGAAGCTGAAGGTGAAGAACACGGCTTAGACAAGGTGGGTTCTACTGCTCCTAGAACAGCTGTTCAAAGCACCTGCCAATGTTTGTCTGTTGCTACACACACCTCATATTCTGACCAGGAAATTCGGAAGCAAGAGAAATTCTTATTTGAAACAAGAAAATAAGTCAAATAAGTTTGAGAGCAATCTTTCTGAATCTGCTGTCTCTAGTAACTGGACACAGAACTCTAGGGTTATCTGGGAATTTCATTTATGTTCCCCATGACTTCAAGGATCTAGGGACGCGGCAATGGCCTGGATTTTTGCTTTTTTCTTACTGTGGTAAGTTACAGTTGAGGCTTTTGTGGTTCTACTGTAAGTTTTGAGTTTGTTTTGCTGACAAGCGTTTTGTGGCTCGTGGTATTTAGTTGCATCTGGAATACATGTTCTCTGAACCCTTTTGAACTGTGTATCTCTTGCAACTGACTTCAACTGAAGGCCGTGGGGATCTTTTGTAGCCATAAATTGCTATATTTCTGTTAGTTGTTGCCCAGACACCAATTCAATGAGGGATTCATGCTACAGAAGTCCATGGAATTAGAAAAGAATCTAAAAATGTTGCAAGAATAAAGCGATCATTATGTACATTAAAAATCTGTAAATGGCAACAACAACTGTAGCTAAACACAAATAACTAGTTATTAAAAAAATATTATTTCTTTTTGCATGTCTATTTTTCCTTTCAAATTTTCTAATCAATCAACATAGAAATTACATAAGACTGCTATTGTGCTAAAAAAACCTGCAGAGCCTTAATTTGAATAAAACTTTAGGTCTATAGGATTTTTGTTTTATTTCAAAGTATCTTGCTCTGAGACCTATTAAGACACTCATTGTTTCAAGGCAAGATATTTGATGTTTGTAAAGCGTATTAGATACTTACATGCTTTATATTAAAAAGGCAGTGATTGGCTTCACAAAGAACCATACAAATACCTTTTTAATTGAAATCTTTCCATCTCCCCTGCTTTCAAGTCCCCAAAGGTACCAAGCTATGAATTTCAATGAGGGCTTTGCAAAACAGTATTTAATTAGTGCTTTTCTGTCAGCCTATCTTCCATCACCCATCTAACCATTCTTGTTTCTACAGAGACATGTAGCAGCAATTTAATACTATACAAAAGGAGCAACATTCTCTCACAGATAAGAGTCTAAAACCTATCAGTTCAACCTAATTTTGGTATGGCTGTTTTCCAAACCCATACAAAATAGTGTCCGTTTTTATTATGGAGGTAGCAGACCTTATCCATTAAAAAAAAGGGAAAAAAAGAAAAAAAAATAATAAAAAAATTCTGCACCTGAAAGAACCAAAGGCTTGAACAGAAGCAGTCTGTTTTATCGCTGCTGCACTTCAGCTGTGCCTCTAAAAGTGTCATCACGAAAAAGTGTGACTAAACCTGATCCACAGCAAATGATGCAGATGGACACAGGGTTCTGACCAGCTTGCAGACACTCTGCAGGCTCTTTTGGTCAAATATTCAGTGGTCAGTTCTATCCTCAGCTGAAAAAGCCTCTTGCATTCCTTGCCAAGTAAACCCTAACACAGCAGAGTTCTCAGTTAGGACCTTCTGTACCTTGTGCCTAAAAAGGAGAATGGCCACTAATCCTGGCTGCAGCAATACTTGATATTATCCTCTTTCAGTGGGACTAGAGCAAGGTGACACACCCAGGTGCCAGACCTCTGTGCTTTGGAATGCTGGTGTAACTACAAAAAAACTGCAGTGCTTTACCTAGATTAGGCACATCAGTCATCGCCCCAGTTTTCTACATTGCCTTGCTACTGAAGTGTCATCAAATATTTGATGCTTATCTTAAAAGACTTCTACACCCAGTTTCTCATCACCTTCGAAGGAGTTATGAAGTCCTTACTGTGAATGACCTAACTAAAAAAAAAATTAAAAAAAAAAATCACTTCATTCCTGGAGGTGAATGGAAGAAGGGGAAATGAGTGATGAGGTCCTGTACAGACATCACGTGGAAAACATGAGAATACAAACAAGCTATATGCAATAGAAGTAACTTTTACTGATGCTGCAGAGTGATACTGCAGTGTTTATGTATGAAGATGATTAGGATACAGTAGAATGTGTGGAATGGAGTAGCATCACAGCAGACTAATGCTGCTTGAACTGCACCCTGGAAACGTTCAGTTCTTGGAGTAAATGGAACCATTCAGGTGAATGCTTCCATATGAGGACTTTATACTTAATTCAGCATGACTAACAATTTCTTGTTCTGACAAGGGGTCAGAAATGGAGGAGAAGGGATGCCACCAGCAAATAAGAACGAGGAAGTTTGAAAGATGTGATGAAGGGCACTTACTCACACTACACTCATGTTTTCAAAATATTTCTCCTTCTTTCAATTACCTTCTTAACATGAGACTAAATACATTCAGAAACCTGAAGATTAAGGTAATAAATATTTTTTAAATCCTAATTTCAAGCAGAATGGTGAAAAGATATGGTAGTATCCAGAAATAAGAATAAGACGCATGAAGAAAGCTGACAGCGTCACACGAATTGCTCATTATGGTAGACCTTTCTGTCCTCAGTCTTGGCTACAGCTAGTGAGTCTCAAGACACTAACTTTGGTAAAGAGAGAGCAGAGGAGAAAATGAAAGTACCAGTAAAAGCCACAAGACACCACAGGAGGGTGCTACACACAGTCACTGTATTCTTCTGGCAGGAACAGCTAAAGGCAGCATGACTATGTTTTCCATAGAGTTGGAAGGCAGCAGAAAGTCCTTTTCCCTCACAGCATCCCAGAATAAATCCATTTACTAATAATCAGAGACTCAAAACCAAAGTGCACCACCTGTGTTAGCCTGAGACCTGTTGGTCGTAATGGTACTGCCAACTGGGGCCAGTTGAGAACACCAGGAGGGAAAATTACCTTAGCAAATGACCCATCCAGTGCAGAGAGTTTAATGACTGTAGAAATATTGCACTGTGCTTACACTGTGTCAGATAATAACTCCTCTCTACCACCAATTCATTACATGCTTAATATCAACACATCTTCAGAAACCCCCAGGATTCTCAGAATGAAATTGGTGTGTGAAGGGATTTACACTTTCATGACTCAGAAATGACAATACACTTTCTATAAGCACAGATAGATTTTACTGTGCCCAGATATGTTTTCTTTCACACTTCCCACTTACTTTTCAGTAGCTAAACAAACCCAGAGCACTGTACTACATACAATACAACACATTTACCACTAATTACTTTTTACTGAGGCTGTTTACAGCAATATAAAAGAAAAATTTTGAACTACTACTCATCCCTCTTCCAAGAGATTTATGCTAACTTTCCAGGGTAGAGGTTGCTCCCTTCTATATACCAGTGAAGGTAGGAAAGCTCACCACAGTAATCTGATGCATCTTGGGTGTCCCTGAAAATAGAAGAATTGCACATTTTCTTGAAAGTATCCTCTAGTACAGTGGAGGGTCTCTTGCCCAACTGCTCAAGTATGTGCACTGCCCAGAACCTGTCTCTCCATTGCCTTATCTCAGTGGAGCTTCTGCTCAGAGCGCCTGAGTACAGAAGAAAAGGACACACTAACCCTTCCTTTCCCTGCCCCTTCATTGCCAGATTTGTTCTGCCATAATATCCCTTGCAAGTTACCACTCCAGTTTTCTTCTCTTTACCTACAGAGTAGCTATCACTTGCACCTTCGCTTTCTCTACAAACCCCTCTTTCCTCATTTCTCTCTTATACAGAGTTTCTCCCTCTTCAAGGAAGAAGTCCACCTGCTGCTGACTCTTTGACCCTGGCTGCATGTCAGCATTTCCACTCTCTACAACAACAGACCCTGTTCTGGTTTTGGAGGCTTGTGCCTCCTCCTGTTTCTATACCCTCTTACTTGATGAGTTCCAGTTGTTCTTCAGGGAGCTGGTGAAGGGAAAACAAGCCCTAGCTCCTCATTCTCTCCACTTCATTGTAGTGTTCATCACTACTGGGAGCACCACAGTTTGTCTCCAGTAAAACCCAGCGTGTGCTGTATGTACAGTCCATACTGTCCATAAATTCAAGCATCTCTGCCCAGAGGTAATGGGGTAATGTCATTTCCTAGGATCACACCTCTAAAGCACCCTGGGATATTTCACGATGAAAGGTGCTCTACTAAAAAAATACGTAACTACCTCAGAAGCTGCACCATGAGAAAACAATACATAGCCATGCCTTAAAATAACTTCTGGCCTACTAGTCCACATAGGAATTAAAAGTTAATGCAGCCAAGCATGAAGATGGCATTATAATGCAGGACAGAAAAAAGCCCAGAATGCCAGGAAATGGTGTCAACACGCAAAGTAAGATGCAGTCAGCAGCCCTGCTTTCTACAAGCTGGAATTCTGTGCTTCTGGCTCTACTGGGGCATGACCTTGCTCTGAGAAAGCCACCAAATACTAATCAGAAATGGAAAGCAGGACACAGCAGAGCTGTGGAATAGCTGGGGTGGTGACTGAGAGCACACGCCACAAAAAGCAGTGCCAGTGGGAGAGTGAATATCCTCAGCTCACCTGGTGAGTTTGCTATTAAAGAAGTATCAATATAGAAGCTCACAAATAATTTAGCAAAGTGAGAACACATCTGTTGCCTAATAAGTTGTGTAGAAAAATGTTTTTTTCCAATTCGAATGCCACAGACAAAATTTCATTCCAAAGGAGATGTGCAACTACTCTCCCATACTCCAAGCTGGAAGCACAGAATTAGGTGAATGCTTTCAGAGAAGCTTCTGTCAGCCTGCAGTGAATACCTGGTGTCACTATCACTCTAATTATTTGGCAGTTAAATTTTGTTTCTAACACTGTCTGGAACATACCACGAGGAAAAACCATGCATACAATGCTACTTTCACAGAAGATAAGGAAGTATGGCAATGCTGGCCACCACATACACTTTTTCTGTATGGAATGGAGTTTGGATGGGAAGAAAAAGGGAAGATCATCTATCAGAAAGCGATGCAGAAATACCAACTACTGAGAAGACATCCAATTTTTTGACATTCAACTTCATAAATAAAGCAAACAGGCTGCTTGTCACTCTATGTCCTATACAAATAGTGGAAATGCAAACTGTCTGGAAAGAAGGAATAGAATGCTATACCCTGGTATGTGCACTAATTTGCTAACTGCTCTGTGGCTTCAATCCAGCAAAACACTTAAGCACATGAATAGTCCCAACAACAAAGGTCTGAAAGACTGCCCATACATTAAAGTAAATTGCAATGTAGGCACAAGCCTCTCCCTTGCTTTCATTAAAGCCTGCAAAACTCAGAGAAGAAAATCAATGCTGCCTCCCTTGGGTATAGCAAGCAAGGAGTGGGGTCACAGCAGCCGCTTTCAAGGCTAGCTTAGGAAAACGTATTTACAAAACGCATGTGTATTTGTATATACAAATTTTAAATATACATGCATTGGTGGTATAACATTGTTTTCTAAGCCAAAAAGAAAAAAGAAAAACATGTTGTTTTCTAGTTGCAATACAAAAGGGCTATTTAGCTATGAAAAAACTTCCAAACTTTTTACTGGGCTTGCTTTTATGGTGAGACAGTTTGCCATTCTGTGGAAACAAAATACATTGCTGTGTTTCCCCCGAGTTTACTTCAGAAGAGGAATCTGAATAAAATGTCAGCCTGAGCCATGCAGCAATCGTAGCTTACACAAATCAAATGTCAGGGTTCAAGCGGGTGTGATGATAACATTTGGTGGGGGCACAAGGGAGAGAGATGAGTGATTCACAGTCTGGAAGGCGACATTGCAGGGTCTAGGTTGGGGGAGAAGTGAGAGCTGCTCAAGAAGGATGGGTGTAGCATCGAGATGATGAATATACTGCCATTTAAGAAAAGTTACCTGCTATCAAGATTTACTCAGACAGCACCATTAAGGTGCTCAAAAAACATTTTCTGGTTACCTCATGGAACAAAATCCTTTATTATCTGAACAAGAATATTACCAAAAGGAAAATTTTAAAGCACAGTTACAATTTCTGCTTTTACTGTCACTAGTATTTACATTCCTCCTCTTGCTTCTCTGTTCAAGTGCTAAGACCAGCACCTAGCACAGACACACAGTTGGCATATGTAGGCAAATACATCTTCCTCAATGCAGCAAATTCGATCCCATTCCTGTCACAAATGGTTAATTTTTTTTCTGGGGCACTCAGCATCAGATTTCACGTGGAGGCACCTGAAATAGCAGTCCTATGTTATTAGCCATTTAAGACCAAATGCTATCAAGAACACAATGAGTGGAAGTCTAATCTGCAAGTTGTACTTCAGAGATGAATGAAATGTTTACAGGGCAATAGTGGTGTGAAAGTGGAAGAACCTGCTTCTCTCAGAACTCTATATGCTCTGCTGGCACATTCAGGGTGAGAAACATCCCCTGTGTACACAAACCACACTGCTGCTGTCATACCATTGCTCTTTTTCTGTGCATTGAGGCTTATTTATCATTGCAGCACAGTTTCTTCACCCTAACACTAGCAGGCTCTCTTCTGTGCCCAAGAGAAGAGCATCACCTGTTTATAGCTCTGCTCTTATTACCATAACAATCATTAGTAGCATTTGGGAGTAGTAGGCTGTGTCATTGCTCTGCAAGTATATTCTTCAGGATTGAATTGCCTTTAATCTACTTAGCACCTCTTAGCTTCTTTCTCTCTTTCTCCCAGAACCTAGAGTCACTTTTGTCCTATAGTTTAGTGAAATGATTTGCTAATTTCTTCTGCAGGAAGTGAACTGAGTACAGTTATTCCTGACTTTCTTTACCTGAGCAATGGTGTAACCCAAAGAAATAATGATGATTTGCTTCACCCTCTGATTCAATCTCTGTTGTTGGCAGATGTGCACAGTCTTGTGATGCCAGTTCAAATCCTACTAAAACTGCTTCGAGTCTGTGGACTTCAGAACCGGTTTGATCAGGCTTTCATCTCATCTCCACTTCAGAGAAAACACTACAGCAGTGACTGGAGCAGTCTTTGGCCTCTACAGATTTCACAGGCTAGAAATGCTGTATTATTTCATCCTAGTCACCATGCATACACTGAACTGGTATCCCATTTTTTAAAAAGAGCAGGGATGTGAAAAGATAGGATGAATGAAGATGGTGATACATTGGTACAGCTGCTCATGGAAATAAGCCAGAGATCTGCTAGCAGCATATCTGGTTTGTAGCCATCCCTGGCTTTAATGATCTAAGAAAGGTGAAGAAAATCCTTTGGAATCTACAAGCTGTTTCCAAGAGGTCAGCAGAAGACTAAACAGAGTGCAGTCAATATTGCTGTTCACATGTGAACACAGAAAAACAGACTTCTTCTTGATAAGCAGCTGTATTTGATTTCTGTACTTTCATGGAAAGCACCAGCTAAACACTGAACATGGATTTTAATTTGGGCAGTATTTACTGATGGTCAAGGTAAGCAGAAAAAATGGCAGCATGTTTCCTGACATCATGCCATACTGAAAAGCAAAGAAATCCTGTTTCTGCCTGTAAAGAGGACTTGTGGAAGTCCAAAGAGAGAATAAATATGAAACAGGAAAAAAGGGATGTCCTTCAACACAGCCACACTTCTGATCACAATGTTGCTTTTGAGACAGCTCGACTTCATACAGCTCAGCACAGAAGTATCTCCATGAAATGAGTCATTAAAAACACTAAGAGAAAATGAGGCCTTTGCAGGTGTTTTTGGAGGAAATGAAGAAACAAAACAACCCCAAAAATATTTAACCAAATGACATATAAATAAGATGGAGGTGTATTTTTCTACATTTTGGGTTTAGGCACTGGATAGCTAATAGGAAGAAGTGAATTTGATGGACACTCGGAAGTGCTACTACACATATACTAGAGCTGGGTTAAACAACAAATCCACAGTCTGGACAACAGGAAAATTCCTTTAGTCACCTAATAGCCCTGCTGCATAAAACCAACAAAAACAACATAAAAACCACAAAGGAGCTCTTCTGCTCCCACCAGGGAGGATCCTTTAGATCCTTTTAAAGGCTCTAATTACTGAGTATTAGAACTGGTGTTCTTTGATTTTATTGTTTTTCTGGCATTTTACTTTGCTGTGAGACTGTTTTATAGAGCATTTTGGCGAGCTCCTAATAGGCAATCCTCCAGATTAATTCAGTGTTCACTGGGCCAATAAGTGGTCAGCTTCTCTGAGAGACAGCACAGCAGTGACAGCTCACTATCTCCTTCTGGGAATTCTAGGAAGATTGAACAGGACAAGGTATTTTGCACTAATGCCCAATGCTCAAAAGTCCTGTTTAGACCTACATGGAGAGCGTTTTCAAAATAAATCTCCAGGTAAATGTACTACTCAGGATTCAAGTGCGAGACACAGATTAGCCTAGGAAACTACAAATCCTGATTTAAAACAGCTCACTACATTTGTTTGTTTGTTTGTTTGTTTTGTTTTTTCAGAGCCAAATTAGAGCAGAGTAATTATCCAATAAGTAAGCACTTAGGCCAAATGACAGTCTTCCTGGGAAGCTTAGAGGGAGCTCTGAAAGCATTTTGTCTGGAAAGGTGAGGAGCAGAACCCCAGGCCTGGAGAAGAGCAGGCAGACAAGCAGCTGCTGCCCAGGCAGGCCAGTCTCACCTCCAGCACTGCTGGGATGTGCCCTTCGGCAGAGCTGGCAGGACCCTTTGGGTTTGCTTTGCTTGGCTTTTTCCTGCAAACCTCCCTCAACACTGAAAGATTTCACCGGTGAAAGGAAACGGGATTCAGAGACACTACCAGGAACACACTCCTGCACCCAGCACACCAGGCTTCCTATTTGAGCCGCTCCTTGCAGCAGCCTCTCTTCCCCATGAGAGGCTTCATGGCTATTATGGATATTCAGCGCCATACAACAGCCACCCATGGAGGCAGACAAGGTGCCTAACCACCACTTCCACACAGTGCCAAGGGCAATACCTCCACATCTAAATGTGTCAGAGTTTTGAAGTTTGGGGTTTGTTTGGTTTTTAAAAATATATAATAATAACAATTATTATTATTCTGGAAAAATCAGCTACTTCAGAGAACAAAATCTGGCTTAATGGGAGAATACATTTCTTTCAAAAATAATGCTGACAACATTTTGTTGACTTGTTCAGGTGGTGGTATTCCTCCTCATTTCTCAGAACCTATCCATTTCCAATGTCAATTTTTGCTGCCTTCCCAGTACAAAGGCACAGTGCAGGGAGTCAGCAGGCATCCTGAATTTCAGGGAGAAGTCAAGCTGCCTGGCACCATCAGAAATTGTTCAATTTACAACACCGAGCCAACAGAGAACAAAGAGAACAAAAATGTGGGAAGCAAAGGCGGGAGAGAAGAGGATTTGGGAAATGCACTGCTATCCACCGGGCTCCCTGCGCTACACTTTGACCTCTAAACATGTACACGTAATTCATCAATCACTGATGTTAAAGTGCACCAGGGATGAAAGAAGGGCATTAAATAACAGACCAACAGAATGGGGCTCAGGGTATCTGCATTCTGTTCATAGTAGGAGCATACATAGAAACAGATACTCAGCTTAACAAAACAGATTTGGTGAAATCAACACAGTACCAATTAAACTGCAGGCACTGACAAATGATCCCTTCACAGGTTTTCTGGAAAGTTCTTGTGATTTCTACAGCCTTCCTGTGTAACTCTAGGCAAATTATTTAACTTTTCTCTCCCCCGTATGTATAAGTTACAGCACATGGTGTAATAGCTCCTCTTTCAGAGGGGGTGTAAAGTCCTGAGGTAGTTTTTGTAAACTCTTGTGACATCCTCTAGAGAATTAGTGATTAGAAAAGCAAGTAACTAGGAGTTCATTCCTGAAGCAGGCAGAAGGAGAAGGAATGCACAGCATAAGAACATTCGCATCCCTGCTTCCCCATCTTGGCATTTCTAGCCTTACAAAGAAATGTCAGTTTAAATAACCAATTCTCATTACACTAAATACTGAAATGCCAACACTGATCACATGGATTTCTGTTAAAAATTCATGTTTTAGCAAGAAGGCTCTTAGTTTTGGCCTTCCTAGTACTTTGCAGTTTGATATGGATTGAAGATAGCAGCTATTTTACCATTCTCTGCCCATGTAAAGCGTAGGCAGAAAATCTGCCAGCTCTGGTAAATCATCAGTGTAACACAATGCTTGCAGCACTGAAGTGGATAATATGGGCTTACATGGCATGTGCAGTGATTTAGCGAGCTATAAACACAGAAAACTTTTAAAGAAAGTATTCCATATCAAAGAGGGCCAAAAGTGCTCTTGCTTTTACTCCAAGGTGAATGCTTTACGATGGAACAAGAGAAGGAAGATTACTTGCAGCTTCCCAGCCCTGATAAATCAGGCACAGCCTTCAGAAAATGATTAGTCATACTATGCATCGTGCACAAACCCCAGGTTAATCGATTTGCTGCACCAGCTCAGTGCTTTTATCAATTATGAACATGGTTCAGAGACTAACTCCAACATGGTGCCCTGTTACACTTAACACCTCTGTTTCTGCATTTCTGGAATCCTGGGAGCAGCAAAGCATGGAAATTATCCTGATGACTTGCTCATGATTGCAGGTTGACTTTGCAATCTCATGATCCATTTCACTGAGAAGAAAAATAACATTCCAAAGACACTGCTACCATGACTGTCCTATGACTATACTGTGACTTATACAAGAGAGAAGTTACCTACATGAAAACTCTAAGGTAGTGGATATTGAAAAGAAACATTACTGGTGAGCCAGGGAATTAAGGAATGAGAAGATGGGTGGGTTTTTGCCTCATGTTGTTTCTCACTCTTCTTTTCATTTTCTATCTCTTCTCCTCCTCTTCACCTCATTCCCACTTTGCTGGCTTTTTCTCCTCCTCCTTCTCTTATTTTCTGTTTGCCTGACATATCTTTGTCTCACTCCATTCTTCATTTTTGCCCCCTCTTAAAAATATCTCATGGTGTTCCTACAAAGTTCCTGCTATGAAATCATTCACAGTGACTTCTAAGATATAAAATTTAACAAAGCACGCATGTATTCTTAGGCTTGAAATATACATGACTATTAAATATATGCATCTCCCTTCTTATTTCCATTAACTCCTAAATTAATTCAGAATAGCTCAGAGCAACCTCAAACGTAATTACATGGAATTGAATAATTAATAGAACTGATGAAATGCATACCACATATGGGAGGCTAACAGTTTATATGAACAGGTATTTGCTATTCATATATTGAATTTCTCCTGGTTTATTACCAGAAACACATCACAGTATCAGTCTCCAGAGCTCCTGCTGGATCACATCTCTGAGGTTTGTTGGATAGCAGAAAAGAGGAACAGTGCCTGCAACATGGTCTGTGACTGATTCCCCTACACAGTGAAAAATACAAGATACACATGGAGAGACCCACAGTGACTACAGTAGGTATGAAAGATGCTGAGCATCTTCACACAGTATTCAGAGCAGGCCCTGCCTTCAGAGAGAGACACATGACAAATATAACATATGGTATACTTAAAACAGAGTCCATTTGTTGTGCTATGTGTGAATGCAAGCTTTTCTCCAGTATGCTCTGGCTTAATATTCTTCCCAGATCTTTCTCACCTGATGTTTCAGTCATCTGCATGCTAGAGGCCTTTAAAAAACATGTCAGTTCTTTTATTTAGTATAATATTGCTATGTCCAAAGTAGACAGTATGAACAGAACATTGGTTCACTTCCAATGCTATTGAATGATTGAGTGTGAAAGCCCCTTTTGCCTATTTTCTCTTTTTAATTTTTTTCTTAAGGTCCTGCTTTCCAGTGTGTTTTCCCATTCGTGCGTATAGTTTTCCCATCCTGTCAGCACTGCCAGTCACTCAGCTGCTGAGCTACGGCCTGCTCGCTGCACTTTCTGTCACACAGGTGTGGAGAGATTTCTGATCTGACTCACAAATTCTGTGCTGCCCCTGGCAAGCTGGCTGGCTGTCATGCTGCTGCAGGGTGTTTCAAACAGCTGCTCTTTCCAAGGCATACTTCTTTGCACCTCCAGCTTAATTTTCCCCCTTCAGCTATCATCCTTTCCACACCAAAAGGCATTGGCAATGGAGCCATGCAGAAACAACAACCGTACCATTAAACTACCTCAGATTCTTGCTTGTTGAGAAATTATCTGCATGTCCTAGTTTATCACTTAGTTATATTCAGCTGTGCATCTATTGTTCAAGCACTATATCCATATGACTTCTAGATTACCTACCAGCTGATGTTTCCTAGCACATCTAGGCTATGATTTTTTTTAGCATTATTTTGTTTTCTGTTTTCTTTTTAAAAGATTTATGCCTGTTCTGATCAGTATGCTGAAATCTGGTTACCTGTTGAAGGACAGCTTCTGCACAACACTCTCGGAATACAACCCCAGATTTTGGCAAAATGTGGACATCTGCTGTTGTTCCTGAGTGTTGGGAGACTTTTCCTTTGAGTTTCAATTAACTCACCACTATTGTATCCTCCTAACTATCGGTTTTCTAGTGCATTCAATCTCAGCTGAAGGAAAGCAACAATAGGTATTGACTACTCAACAAAATCTGGTTTTCCTTCTGAATTAAAACTAATTCAAAGTCCCAGAAAATTTTGAAACACAGGGTTGATCTTTTGGAAGGCAAGTGAGCTACAAAACCAAGGTAGAACGTGCAGAGACTTGATCACATTTTGCTGAGTGTAAGCATGATACGAGTCTGAATAGGTCCCTAGGAACTCAAGAGAGGACTGCAATCAACTTTACTTGGCTGTATTTAACTCTGCAACTTGGGATATGCTGAAACTCTATCTTGATTCCATGTCACATAACATTTTCTCACATCCTGGTTTCTGTCTGGACTACTCTGAGCAACAGAACTGCAGCTGCTCTAATGGATGGGATCTGTCCTGGAGTCCAGACACAGTCTTAGACAATACTGTAATATTTACACCTCAGTTTTCTTACAAATAAAAGGAAAATTGCAGCCTCAGGTTTCAGATGCATTTAAAGTTTTTGTAAGCCAAAAGTGGCATGCCTTTGTCTCCAATTCTATGACATCCTAAGCATTTAAGCTGACATTTACTGAAGGTCTTAAAGAGAAAAGATAAGGCGAAAAAAAATCTACAAAACAGTACTGAGCGTTTTGATACTTAAAACTCTGCTTTTGCAGTTTTATTTGGACAGACTTAGTTTTATTTGAATAGCGCTTAGTGCTTAAAGGGCAGCTACAAAGAGGATGGAGCCTCTCTTTTCGCAAGGAGCCACAAGGAGAAAAGACATAGAGAAATGGTTACAGGTTGCACCGGCCGAGGTTTTATCGGTTTTATGACCTAAGAAAGACAATTTTTACAGTGAGAATGACCATTCAGTGAAACAACCTCCCCAGGGACAGAGTGGAGTCACCATCACCCCCGATGATGGTTTTTGAGATGTGATTAAACAGGGCACTTGGTATTTTCATCCAGGCTCTCTTTCCCACAGATGGCTGGAGGTCCTTTCCATCCTGGGCTGTTCTATGATTCTATGAGACTACTTATTATCACATCTAGTCCTAAACTTTCACCTAAAACTGTTTTTGTGATTCTGTGATGATTACTGCTTTCCCTCACAGCTGAACTAAGCCAGATTACACTTAAACTGGTTTTACACCAGTGTCATTTCACTAGTCCTAATCATAGTAAGTCATTCAGACAGAAAAGGAAGGAGATCAGGTCTAACAGAAATCGCTTCTTACTTATACCAGGTATTTTCACCTGTTGCATCTTCACTCCAGACAAACTAAAAACTCTTTGTATTGCAGAGGAATAGAGAAAGAAAATGCAAGGTGCCCTTTACACAGGATGCTGGAGCAAATAAGAATCCTGGAAATGAAAGCATAGCAATTTTTGTGGATTATATACAGTTTTAGAAAGTTATAAATTTCTAACAGGGCACAGTGATATTTAAACTAGCTTTTCTATATCTATATCTCCTATATTCTGTGAAAGATAATAAATTGAATGTTTCATTCTGAATGTATCACAGGAATACATAAAGAGACAAGTTTCTATGACACTTAGGTCATAATGTGTGCAGTTTTAGGAAAAGGCTTCCAAGATCTCACTATGTTTGTCCGGATAAAACTGCTGCTGCCTGAAATGTTTTCTTATTTTATCTATGGACTGATTTCCTTTACATATATTCCTTTACAATCATATTAGGATTCTAATTAAAAAAGACAAATAGGCTTGTTCTGTGAATGGGATGCCTGCACTCAGGGTAGTCATGGTGAAGCATGTTCAGGTAGTGGAGTAATTTAACTGGTTACATCATCATGGAAGAGCTTTCATAGTTGAGATGAGAAACTCGTACTTCATAAAGTCTGGAACAGAACTGGCAACACTTAATTATTTAAAGTCACTCTTCCACACAAATTTAAATATGAATAGATTATTGTGCTTTCTGTAGAAAAAACACCTCTGCCCTCTAAAGTGCTTGGCAGAAATTCTGAGTCACAATAACCTTTTTGCCCAGAGTCCCACAAGGGATCAGCACCAGAGATGGGAATAAAGAACCCCAGAATCCCAACTGTAGCACTTCCTTCAGTGACTGGGGACAGCGCTTCCTCCCAGGGGGTCCTAACACATTGTTCTACCACTACAAAATCGCACCAAAGTAAGAAAACACACGAAGAATAAAAATAAATCATGGAAAATAGGAAAGAAAAAATTGAACAAAGGTGGCTTTATAATCATCATCAGAAGAAGAAACTTAGTAGTTTGATGCCAGCTGACCAATGGGCTCCTACTACTACTGCAAAATTAACAAGGCATGATAAGCCATTCCACAGGCCTGCTTAGCAAGTGCAAGATGACATGGCTTAGCACATCTCCTTTTCCTCTGGGACTAAACCTACACACTTTTAATACAGAAAGAGACAAGCTGGTTTTGAGAATCTTGCTAAGTTGTGGTAGCTTGACTTTATGTCAAATTCCCTAACTCTGCTAAGGCTAATGGGATAAGGGGCGGTGAAAAAGCATTTCTTTGCTAAGTGTTATTTTAACAGGCTTGAAAATGACAGTGACAACTCTGTAAAAAGCTTTTTCACCATTCGATGAGACCACCATGATTTCAGCCTTCTACAGTCTGGTAGTTCTCTACCTCTTCTCACCTCCACATGTAATAACCACTCATAATTCACCTGCCTTTTCAGGTTACTTGGTACTTGCTGTATAAAAACATTGGCAGTGAATGATGAGCAGATGAAAGACCATTAATGTAACTATGCTAGACACAGACATCCAGGCGATAGAATCCAAAGGGGCTGAAGTCTTCCTAGCCACAGAGCTCCTGAAAGATGTTGCTTATAGGCAAAAACCCTTTGTGCTTTAGGAGACTTGCCCCTGCAGGTGGGGCTCAGCTGGGAATTTGGGTAGGTGAGGCAGTTTGCAGCCAGGGCTCCTGCCCACAATACCTTTTGTGAGTTGTAATGCGAATGGGATGTAGCCTACCCTTCGCTGTGTTCACTCTGAGCTTCAGTGGAGATACAGGCACTCTGTCTCTCTGTCTATTTTGTCTGTCTATCTATAGGCACTCTGTCTGTTTTGATACTTTTTAAGCCCAATTTAGATTTTTTAACCAGCTTTCCTAAATTAGAACTTTAAGGATCTGCCCTAAAGCTTTGTTGAATTAGGCCTTTTGGTTTATCATCAAATTCAGTTAAAACGTGCTGAAACCCACTAACCTGACTCAGTCCCAGCTATAGTATATGATAGTAATCTCCACATTTATTAAACACATGCTCCCTCTGGAGCTGGAGATGATACAGTAACAGCTGTTTTATTCAGGTTTCTCTTTAAGTCATGAGGAAACAAACACAACCTTGTCTCTTGTATAATTCCCAGTGTTCATACCTACCCATGCAATTAAGATGCACAAAGATAAACAACTGTTAAGTTCTTCATAATTTCTACAATCTATTTTCCTTCCCATTCTCTCTCCCTGTTGTTGCCATCATTATTGTGAGTAAACTAGCACTGAAATCTGACTCAGCAAAGTAAAATTAAGTTTTATGCAAAAATAAATGAGGTAAGTTGTACTGGGCATAGCATCCTACCAAAACATAAGAAATCAGTAGGCCTGTAATGAAGACAATGAAACAAAGCAAATGCCAGGGTTTGCTCTGACTTTAATGTCAGTCTGGCCTCCCACTTGTATAAAACTATTATTTCTCCGTGGATCATTAACCCTCTTTGTCTACAAGAAGTAATAACACTTCTGGATGGCAAGCCAACACGTCGTTTGGGAAACAGGAACATAAGCCCCCATCACGAACTCCAATACGGCTTTTAACCACAACTTGTGGGTAGGAGCACGGTGACACAAAACACCCCAAAAACACTGGGACAAGCACAGTGCATCTCTGGAAGCTGAGAAAATTCACACAGCAGCCAACAAGTTTAAAGAGGCTATCAGAAGACACCATTCCTTTGCCTGGAAAGTGCAAAAAGGGATGTATTCCTTCCTCTGCTCAACTCCCAATACCCAAAGCCCTTTTTTCAACTCTGAAACCAGCCCATTACTTGAATGTGCTGGTGAGATGCAAGCGTGTGATCGGCCACCAGCAGGCAGGTGAGCTGGGCCTGCAGACAGGGCATCCTTTGACTTGGTGCTGCTCCCTCCCTTCTGAACTCATCCCAGCTCCAATCATGCCCCAAGCACCTTGCAGTGCTTCTCCCTTTTCCCCCAAGGCATTTGAAAAGAGGAGGGAAAAGGTGGCAACAAACTGCACGAAGAGCCTTGTGGTTGATGGTTTTAGAGCAGCTGAGTCCTTGGAGACACTTCAGGTAATGTTGAGGACACCAGCATTCTGTGACTGCACATGTATTTCACAGAGACAGAAATGCACCCACACTGCAATGAATGGATCTTATTATGCACAAAGTCAACAGACTCGCTAAAGGGCTTTGGCAAGTGAGTGCCCTCGTGTTTGGACTGCTGTGCTGGCTGCGCGGTGTGCCTTTGTCCACTCCAGCCCTGTTTACCAACAGAGGTATAGTCACAATATAGCCCTAGGCACCATTCTGCCTAAACACGTCGATGTGTATTTTTGTGTTCCAACAGTTTCTGTAGCAGTGTTTACAAGTGAGACCTATGAAAGCGAGTAAACACAGATATTAAAAAGCCATTTGCTTTCTCACCACGCATGTTTACTGTTTGAAGTTCAGTCACCTCTGACAAGTGAAAGAGATCATTTCATCTCAGTTCCTTCCTCCAGCATACCCACCTGATGTATTTCTGTGGGGGATCATGACACTACAGTGTAATGTTTGCTGTTATTGTAAATTGACACTTTACTTTTGAAAAGCTGCACACCATTTGTTCATAAAACACTCTGCAATCCCCACTGGTCTATTCGGTAGTTTGCTTGGTTTTTTTCAGATCTAAAATAATTTTAAGATACTGCTTCATATTAAACATCCATGTCTTATATGACATCTTCTTTGCAAACAAGTTAACACAAATATATTTTCCCAAGCATATTTATTATATGCACACAGCAGTCAGTGATCAAATCCACTCCCCTAGTCCTCTTGACAAACCAGGAATCCTCTCTGCCATAAAAACATACCCTTTTGCCCCAATGAAACTATTCCTTAGAATAAACTTTTGCCTTTACAGTCTAATTTTTCATTTATTTCATTAGTTTCCATCTCAGATGACTAAATTCTTTTTTTATTACAGCTGGGAATTTTTATAATGTGCAAATTGAAATAATGATTGTAGTGCAGTACTCTGCAAGTGCTTTTCATTAAGCCTCCAGCTACTATTCCTTGCTCTGTTGGATATCTTTGTGTCTGGGTTACTTTATGCTGGACAGAAATCTGGACAATTTAAGTTGAAAAGAATGACTAAAAACCTATTAGATAACAACCTCAAAAATGCACTGGTTCATGTAGCTTAATTGCATATTCTTATCATAATCAAAATACTTAAAACTTAATAATCATGCTAAAAAGTGGACCTGTCAGTAGTTTCACAATTCGGAAAACCAAAATCACTACTTGTCTTTGCTATTCTGTTTAAGCAGACACACAGTGCCAGAAATACATTTACATTTCTGAAGTGCTGCACTACGACGTTTTGCTTTCTTATCAACAGAATGACTAAACTCATACTCTGTGTTCAAGAACGATTTCTGCTTAGTATCAGTCACTTAAAATAGTTCAGAAGCATTTTCGTGGCTTGTTGACATTTACAGCATGCTTACACTGTTGATCACCAGTCTCATCTTGCTACTTTGTCATTCTGTATTGCTTATTGGTAAATGAGTTTGCTAGCATATATTCCCACTGCTGCCAGGGTCACAGAAGCCTGAATGAACACTGAGAGGGTCCACTTAATTGCAAAGATTTATAGCTATGTTGTTTTCCTTTCTCCCTTTCCACTCAAACTTGTCTTCCACGTCTGACATCTACAGAAAAGGGAGAGCTGCTTATTCTAGTCCAAAACAGCAGCAGACAAGGATCACAGTTCTGCAGGGATTCCTTGTTTCTATTGCGAGTGCATAGGCAACAGAGAAATAGTTTTTTAACCCACACTAGGACAGCATACTGAACCAAAGAGAAGTCCTGTGTAAATATAATATCAACCATGATCAGTCTGCAATGAAGTAATGAATTACACAACTGGCAAAATCCCTGTAACCTGTGTAACTTACAGAAGTAACGAGCTGTTCATTTGGATTTAAGATATCATGCTTTCTAAGGTGAAACACAGGTGCACTATTATCCAATAAACACATGAGACCTTTTTAAGTCCTGGAAACTCAGAAGCAGAAAGTTACCATTTGAAAATCTGTCTCTGCCTGCCCAAAGAGTCTGCTGTGCGAACCAAGTATAATTTGTGTGTCAAACCAAAGCCTGTTTCTTTGTCTTATTTATGGCTTTGCTACAAGTCTGGATAGCAGAGGAATCAATCAATTCCAAACAACCAGTAAAATGATTTTGGGAACTGTGGAGATTAAAACAAAAAGAAATACAAAAAACCCAACAAACCCCAAACAGTTTCAGTTTTTCTGATTGAACATGGTTATTCTAAAGAGCATATTTAACATGTTGAAAACTTACCAATGGAGCGATGAATGCAGGTGTGCTGGTTATCACTCAGAAAAAAACCCTCTTTGCACTGACATTCGTAGCTGCCCATAGTATTTACACAAATCTGCTGGCATCCTCCATTGTTATCCAGACACTCATCAACATCTAGAAGACAGAATGAAAAAGAAATGCAAGTTAATTTACAGATTCAGAATATAAATCCAGAAGTGTGAGGAATCCACAAAAAGGTGCACTGTAAATTAAGCTAATGAAGACTACCCAAATCAGTTAATCCAAATTAATCCCTCTAATTACTTTTCCTGCATCCTAGGCTTAAAGTTAACATGAAAAAAACCCAAAACAAGACCTCAAACAGTGGGGAGAGGAATCCACCTATGTCTTCATGTATTCTGAGCTGCAAATTGATTTCCAATGCACACTGAACATGAACAACCTAAAAAGGCTGTGACCCCATCTGCCAAGTGTGCTGTTGCACTCTGTCATTCCCACTCCACTTGGAAAGACATACTTCAGGTCTACAGTAATTTCTAGCAGGGGTAGCAGGCAAACACAAAGGGCATTACTGGGTGAAAAGGGTCTTTATTGAGTTCTGGTCTTGAACAGAACAGCATGTTTCAATTACTGGAGTCATAACCCCCTACTTTGTCAGTTTGTTTAATGTTGTTTAGTGAAAAGAAGGCTTCTTAAATCTAAATGTTCCATGTCTCTATTGTCATTTTAATAGGCAAATATATAAAACCACAAAGGCAGCATTAGCTACTGGCTGTTTTGAGGGCCTATCCCCCATCACTTCTCCTTGGCATAACTGTTTTTATGCTGTAGTGTTTAACATAGACGTATGTTTCAGCATTGGGAAACTACTGCCACTATTAGGTATCTGACCCACATTCAGCTTTGCAATTCTCCTGTTTCGTTCAAGAAAGTGAATCATACCTATTTTTTTGCTTTTTTCTTGCCACCTGAAAATTCCATGTTTTTCTTTTTATGAAGACTCTTCAGCCACTTAAGTTACTTTACCGTATCTGCCAACATGTCAGCGATGGAGTTGGTGTGTGTTTTGCTTTCATTTTATTTTTGGAAGGGGCAAAAAAACCACAACAAAGCTAAATTATCTCCAACACTCCAAACCTCAGAAGAGCTGGCACAGCTCCTGCAGAAATTAATTCCACTAGGACTGGCCACAACACACTAAGGTAAACCCAGGCTGCTTTTGCTGGTACTGTTGCAGGCAAGGCCAGGCAGCTCTGAATGCAGGGCTGGCCGTGAGCTCCGGCAGCTTGCTCGGCTATCGCTGTTTGTGCTGCCTTCGTGTGACAGCAACTGTAGCTCTTTCTCACAGAGAAAAAAGCTCTGAGGTAATTACAGCAGCACCCAGGGAAACCAGGCAGTCTCATTCTGTCTTGAACTACAATGCAAGCGTGTAGACAGTCTTCCTTTTTTTACTTACCAGGAAATGTTAAGCACTGTTGATTTAATTTTTTTGTATCAAAATCCTCCCTGCTCTCAGTCCTTACTCTTTTGCAGATCTGAACATTTTCACGACCCCATCAGAGATTTTGGGAGCGTGTAGGAAAAGGGGAAGTGAGGACTTTCCTGGCCTACCACTGCACAAGAAGGAAAATAAATAAGACATCTTGGTTAGACCCTTCCTCTGTGAGTCAGCAGGCCTTGTTGCCATATTAGTACCAACTCAAACTTGATCCTTCAGAACAGCAGCCTGGAATCTACACTCTCCTCTCTGAAAGATTAGCTGAGCACTTACTGAAGGAAGGTCTCGGTACATGCACAAACCCCAAATTATGCTACAAAGTATGTGGTCTTCCCAGAGTTCTGTTTATGGTATCACGAAGTAACTCAAACAGTTGCCTTTCAACTCTGATGAATAATCTGAAACGAAGGCAATGATTTATAAACATTTTTTTTCTGCTCTTGATAGCAAATGCTAATGGTTTACCACTTCCATAAAGGGATCAATTTACTACCAAGCCCCAAATCCATATGCTAGAATAAAATTATTACAATTGAAACTCATTAAAAAGCTTTTCTATGAGGAATTTCTTCCAATTGAGTTCAATTACTTGCCTCAAAATTATTTTAATATGCATTTATGAGAAGGACTTGAAGAAAGGAAACAGCTGGGATCGAGGACTACTCTATACTGCATGCCTTGCAAGGGTGATGGTACAGAACTTACATGTTCTCTTCTCAGGGCTCAGTCCTACAAGGGTCAGGCTTTTTAGAGCACTTTGTATTACCGCAGTCTTAAAAGGCAGTATTGCTTAGTATCCACCACACCAAGCAATGTATTGAACGTGGATGCCTGGAAAATATTTAATGAATTCTTCATTTGGTAAACTTTCTTTCCAATAAAGTAATTTTCTGATCAGTCTATCAGTTTATTAGTAAGCCAGTTTGGAGAACAGCATAAAATAGTCTTCTGCAGTTACTCAAGAGAACTCCATTGACCCCAAGAAGCTCAAGCTTTGGTAGATCCGGCAGAGTAGTTCATCAATGTTTCTGAATTTTTTCAAATCTCACAAGTGAAATGCCTGCCCAAGGGCCTATTTCTTTCTTTCATTGTGCATTTCTCATTCAATGCAGCTCAAGTTATCCACCTGAATGTGGAAACATTGGTAGTGCAGCATGGATGAGACTGAATTTTGGACCAGATTTTCTAGAGATTAAGTTCCACATAAACACCAAAATAAGCAGTCAGGTTTTCAATAAAGCTTTTTTAGCTCCAGTTTTTGTGGGTCTCTACACATCAAACGTAACTGTTTTGAAAAAACTGAGGGCAGATTATCAGGAGCTTTAATTGGTGCCAACTCTGTGTGACAGTTTACACCTGCACCCCAGAGCCTAACTCTAGAGATTTGAAAAGTCACTTATGGCATAAAATCCCTTCACTCAAACATCTACTCTAAGCCCCAAATAAACCCATTTTTAAAACTTTTAAATTGATTGAGCACAAATACAAAGCTTACTTGGTTTATTACTCTATTCTTAATAAAACAGAATTTTTCTCTTCTTTTAGAACAAACAGACAGGTCTTCTTTCATAAACTTTTACACAAAATCAGGTACCACTGATCATTCAGGACCAGATTGTCTCCCTGAGGACAGCAGCCTCAAGGTAGCAGGAGCAAGACTCCATTTCTTTAAACTGGTGTATGGAAAGTCGAATCCATTTCCTAGCCGCCTTATCTGACGAAAGTTTCAGCTTGGCCTCACCACCTGACAGTGTGCTGATTCCTTAAGTACATTATCCAGTGCTTACAGGAGAGCTGAGTCTCAAAACCCCACTGGTGATCCCACGGTGGAGGCTGCAGCAAGATTTCAGCAAGTCTTTACAATCCAAACGCACAAAAGAATGGAAGAAGATTCTCACCCGAGCTGAGCTCAGATGGTTATTCCACATGGCTGCTCCAACCCTCATCCTCAGAGGATGAACAACTAGTAGAGAGTGAATACATGTCCTGCAATGCCCATCACAAAGAACTGTCCTGTGATTCTGTTTGCCACACACAACTGCTGCTGGAAGCACCTAGAAATAGCTCAGTGTCCACAGCTCTTACCTGCTCCTTACCAGCACAAATAAACAGCTAGGATGACAACCAGCACAAAAGCAAGAATTGCTGCTACAGAATTTAGACCAGTGACAAATCTGTTTGCAGGGAGAGGAGCGCCTGGAGTTCAGAGTGGCCAGCCCTCATCAAGGACAACCAGGACCAGGGCAAGAGCCAGCTCAGGCAAAGGCTGGGAAAGGAGAAGGATCTTTCAACAGAGACAGAGAGATAATGGCTGCATAAATGCATACATATACAGCTATATCTAGATCTATATATCAGAAGCATTATGCAAATGAATGCAGATTTCAATTTGCATAAGACCTCTAGCTTTTTGGCCCACTGCCTTCATATAATCAAACTCGTGTTCTGTACCTCAGTAAGATGAGATCCTCTGGAGAGTGGTAGTGTGGAACAGTATCAAAGGGTAGGAAATATTACAGTTGATAAAGATGAATGTTTTATGTATTAAATAAACAAATGTTTTCAGTTTCTCAGTTAATTTATCTGATGAATTTTTCAAATTAACTTCACTGGTGTTTTACCCTGATCTGGCACAGAGCTTCCTGCAGCATTTGGCCTAAAGAAGCTCTTCCAGCAAAGTGTCCTGTTTGGATACCATGGAGGGAGAAAGGTCTGCTAAGGGTACCTGAAACCAAAACCACGAGTAGGAAGACACGGAAGTGGAAACACTACGCTGAGTCAATGCCAAGAACAGTATGCCCACTGTTTGTTTCCTCCCCTGATCTTCTCTTCCTTCCTTCTGACATTTCTCTTCCATGTCAGCATTTTCATAAACACTTAAGCCCCTCAGAAATCTGAGGCTTCAGAATCTCCAAAGCATTTGGGAACCACAGTAAAATGTACTTACTGTAGCACTGAGACTTCTAAAAACAGGACTTTGACTCATGATCCAGGGAGCTGATCCTGCTATTTTTTTTCTCTAAGCTACTCTTTGAAACTTTTGGGAGATATCTCTAAGATGCCTATTTTACCAGTGCAGAACATCGTGACAGAGAGATGAAGCACTGATAGCAATACTGCAGACTTTTCTCAAATGTTAGCAACAAAACACCACTTAGGATAGTCTGCATTTTTAAGGGAAATGATTAGCAACCACAGGCTTGGAAAATGTAAGTACCTTATTCTGGAATTTTAAAATCATAATATTCTGAATATTTCTAGTCAGAAAGCTGGCTGAAAGTCTAATTAAAATTTAAAAAAAAAATCACATTCCTGGATTTACTGCAGTCATAGTTATACCAAAGTAACATCTAGCCCAGCATCTTTGACACTGTCCTGTAGCTGATACTCAGGAGAAGACTGTAGAGATGGGACAGAACCATTGCAGACATGTTCTCCCAGGTTTCAGCTATCACATACCTATCAATTTTCCTAAATCACTTCTGAGACCATTGTCCTGCTGGATCTTTCCTGTGCGGATTTCTCTAATCTCCAATGAGCCAAACATGATGGGGCAATTATTTCTGCAATTAAAATATGAAATTTAATTTTATTATAAGTTTTATAGAAACAACATACTTTCGTTTATTTCTAAAATGCTGCTTCATATATATATATACTTTGGATTAATGCCCCTAAATTCCATTATTGTGAGAATGAGTAAATATTCACTCACTACTTGCCTTTTCTGCATTTTTCTTGATCTTACAAATCTCCCTTAGCCTCGTACTCTCTCTCTCATCTATTCTGAACCCTGAAGCACAGCAATATACAAATAAGACAATCACAGAAACAATTCAAATGACTTTGACACATCATGGTGAAAAAAAAAAGTGCTCATTTCTAGGAGTTAACCTTTAATGACGGCAACATTTGGAACACACTCTTCTCACTTCTCTAATCCTCCAAGTACCGTGATGCTCTGTTGGAGTGGGTGTCTTGGAAGATGGGATCTCAAGATACCCATGTAAGCCCGAAGAGCAAATCTGGCATGTAGGAGTGGTATCAGATCAGAGGCTGCAGGCAGGTGCTCCTGCTGGAGCGCTCCTACAAGCAGTGACATGCTGGGAAGGCAGGGAGGGTAGGGATCCCTTGCAGCAGCTGAGGGGGCCATGGAAACAAGGATCACTGCTACTTGAAAGAGCTGCCAAACCATCTTCCTCAGATTGACTTCAAATGAGCATGCAGGGAGAAATATTAGAAGCAAGAGACATCGCTACCTACGTACACAGCATTTGTATCTCCAGCGGATCTGAAATCAGACTTCACCAAAAAATTTAAAAGCTGGGCCTAAATTTTCTATTATTGCATATGAGGCTAGATTCTGCTTTTCGTCCCCTTCTTTCAGAAACTGAAAAATCTGGTGAAGAAAAGGAGAAGGAGCACCACAGCCTTGAATTCAATGCTTCATTCACTCCCACAGCTGCAAAAATATTCACTAGAGCCCTTGCTGAGAAAAGATCCACTTGCAGAAGATGGATCCTACAGCAGTCAATGTTTACAGAACTAGATGTGAAAGAAAAACCCAAACCAACAAAATGTGTGAAAAACTACCTTTTTCTGAAAAATACAGCACATTTTACAGAAGGGAAACATAAAGAAGCAACCACAAGAATGCTCTCAGATGATAAATAGTAAAATAATTCTAGAATGACTGATTAATTAATTGATCCCCGGAACATAATGATACAACACTTGAAATGATGGCTGTGATCTGTGGTGGAGAATTCAGTCTTTTAATGGGTTACAATCACCTATCCCCTCAGCACCCACTTCTTGTTTGCCTGCACAGCTATAGATGTGCACAACTTGAAAAGGATGCTTCAAATCTTTTCTGTAGCTATTTTGTGACACACAGTGGAATGCCTTACATTTCACAGTACGCAAACACAGCGTAAATAATGCAGCTGCAAAAGACTTCTTTGCTCTTTACAGCCTAGGAAACATGCATGTAACTCTACGGTTTAACTCTGCTGCATGTGATTGCTGCCCATTTGCTGAGCTGAAGGTAACAGCCCCATGGATATTGCGTTGCATCAAGTTCAAGTCTCTTGATGTCACTTGTTTATTCCCTTCTTAAACAACTCTTAAGACACCAAAACCCTTTTCACAGCTTTTAGCATTTCCAGAATTAACATCCAAGTCCCTGAATGTGACTTCTTAGTTGTAGCTTCTATCCTTTCACACGTGGCCTCCTTACAACAGTGCCTAAACACAATAAAGTTCCTGCTCAATTCTTTGTTCACATTATCCACTTTTTTGATTCAGGTGTTAAAACAATTCTGTGTGAATTTGATCACACTTCTTTTCATCTGTTCCACTGTCTAGGGAATGCCAGCAGCCTCCAGCCTGGCATGAAGCTCGTTCTGTGAGGCACAGACATGCACAGCCCCATTAGTGTAAGCTTCCAGTTCTCACTGACATCTTGTTATATGCAGGCGCTCCAAGTGACAAATGCTGGATTAACAATACTCCAAAAACTTCTGGAGGGAAGCTAATTATAGATACAAACAAGCAGCAGTCCAGATCAACTGAAGGAAAAATTTGAGCTAAGTTAAATAAATTATTTAGTCTATTATCATAATGCCCCTTACTTTGTCTTGTCCCTCAGCATTTTTAACTGCTGCAGGCTGAACTGTACTATCCTTCTTCCAGGATAATTACTGCTTTTACCAGCTTCCTTTTACATTTACCTATAGACCCTACCATGATTAGAAAAACGTGGTTTGGGTTAACTCAAAACTGCTTTTTGTTGTTGTTGTTATATTGTTATTATTTTTGTTTCAATAATGAAAAAAGATTTTGCTGTGGGTCAAACAAACCATGAAACTTGATGTGAAAAATGATACAGTATCTCCATCCCAAGTTGGTAACATTTTCCAGGTCTATACCACATGAAGCACTTTGTTCCTGAGCTCTGGTAATAAAAGCCTAGAAAATGGCTAGATTGAAGATTTCCATTGTTATCTGTCAGTAACACAGTTAGGGGCCTCTCTAGATTCAGATGAGTGATTTTAACCTAAGCACTGCAGCATCCAGGAGGCTGTGAAGTCATTCTCACTCTCTATACGGATAATACTTGAGGTCCATGAAAAGTGGAAGAAATGGGAGAGTCTCAAGCACAACTTTCAATACAGTGAAATGAGAACGATAGCAGGAGTCAAAAAATATTGTCTTATTCAGGTAAATTGGCTTAGTCAAACACATATTTACTCATTAAACTTTTGGGGAACAGAAAAGTCCTGAAAATGTTTGTAAGTCCTGAAATTGTTCCTGTAGGTCATATCAAAACAATTACATTTTTCTGAAAGTATCTCCATTGGTGAAAAGTGTTTTATAAACACAGCCTCCGTTTCTGAAGAGTTTCAGAGAATGAATGCTTCACTTGGCACAAAATGTTTGGGCAAATGGGCATTTTTGCCGCCTGGGAAATGAGTTCAGCGTTTCCACTCTCCTAACCATGAGCAACACAAAACCCAGTATTTAGAACAAATATTTTCTGTGATTTCTCTGGACAGAAATACCTGAAACATATTTAAGATCTTATAGCAAATAGTACTTTTTTTAAAATATAAAATGGCAATACTAGCTTACCACTCAACCCAGCTGTGCTGTATCACACAGTACAAAGCTGGACTGGTTGGTTGGGGTTTTTCTGACTACCTGGTTTTAAGAAAACAGTTGGACACCTGTGCACCAGCTAAGCAGCAGCCACCCATTAGCACATGTAAGCTGCAGTAAGTTGTGTGAGCGCTAAGCAACTCAACAGATGGACACATCAGCCACCTTCACCTCTCAAAGAGAGACCGGCATTGCCCTGAGCTGGGAATTACCAATGAAAAGCAAAAGCAGTCAAAAAACCTGACTACAGGAACATCATGTTTATGTAGAGAAGGAATGAATTTAATAAATTTGGAGCTGGCTTGGTAGTGCAAAGCCAAGGCAAACAAAGAACCCAAAATAAATCAAAACAAACAACCACCTCAACTCCACCTTCCTTACAAAATTCACCAGAGCTGTATATTCTTCTCACTGGGACCTGGGAACACATAAATGAATTTCTCTAACACCTATATAACAGTGTGCAATTTTTTAAGAAAAAAACCTAAGAATTCTTACTTAAGGGTACACGGGAGATCATCCAACCTCTCTGCTCAGGCAGGGTCATCCTAGAGCACATTACTCAGGATTGCGTCCACATGGCTTTTGGAGGTCTCCAGGGAAGGAGACTCCACACCCACTCTGGGCTTCCAGTGCTCAGTTGCCTGCACAGAAAAAAGTTTCTCCTCATGTTCCTCACTTCCTGTGTTCTAGTTTCCGCCCGCTGCCTCTCGTCCTGCTGTTCGGCACCACTGAGAAGAACCTGGCTCCCACCGCTTGTCAGGACACCCTCCATGCAGATACAGACAGATAAGATCCTCTCCTTCTCATCTCTTCTCTGGGCTAAACGGGCCCAACTCCCTCAGCCTCTCCTCATATGAGAGATGTTCTAGTTCCCTGATCATCTCCACAGCCCTCTGCTGGACCCAATCCAATAGATCGTTGCACGTAAATTAATCTGTAAATTACAGGAATGATGCAGAGCTTTCTATGGGCAACTTATTCCACGGAAAGCCTTCTTACCTTTTACTCTGAGATATCTAATGTTGGTTATACAGAACCTTAAATCAGAGGGAAAACTACTTACATGTTAAAGCAAATGGACTGACCATCTACTGACAAATTCTGCAACTTGAAAGCCCTGAGGTCCCACTCAGACATGCAGCCTGTGTGAAATGACAAAGTGGACACTTGCTGGAATCTACTCAAAGCAAAACTCAGTCCTTGCCTGGGGTATTCATGTCATTTCAGAGCACAAGAATGAGTATGCACATTCTTTCAATGTGCAGTCACATTAACAGCCTGAGCCTGTGGGCCACTCAGGTTTTATAGTTCGGAGGAGGACTTCAAGTTATTTTTAAAGTGAGTAAAACTAAGTCTGTTAGACTTCCCTAACATGTTCATACAGGGAGTTTCAGAGTTTTTTGTAGGTACTGAATAACACTTGGTGACATATAGCCACTCACAGCCTATTAAAGAAAGAACTGCAGATTCACAAGCAGCAGATATGACTCTTATCTGTTGTGCACATAGAAGTTTTGATGCACTGGGACCAGAGTGCTCAGCATCTTATCTAACAAGCCCTACATGATTGGTCACATGCTAAAAATCCAATCCTCCTAAATTCTTTGTTGGGTCCAGAACCCTTTCATTGCTGTCATACTAGTAATTTTTATGGAGTTTCTGATTAATTTCAGAAGCAGTTTCTTAATTATGCCTTCAAAATAAACAACAAGAATAACTAAAGTAAGTTTCTTAACTTCTCCAAACATTTCTGCTCCATCCTACAGCACAATATGGAGTCTTATTTACTTAACAAAGTATATTTTAATTACAGAAACACAGAACAGATAGGGTTGGTAGGAACCCCTGGAGATCATCTATCCCAATACCCATGCTGAAGCAGGGGCACCTGGAGCAGGTTGCACAGGACTGTGTCCAGGTAGGTTTTGAATCTCTCTGGAGAAGGAGACTCCACAGCCTCTCTGGGAAGCCAGTTCCAGTGCTCTGTCACCCTCACAGTAAAGAAGTTTTTCCTTATATTCAGAAGGAGGCTTCCTGTGTTTCAGTTTGTGCCCCTTGTCCCTGAAGATATTTTTATGCATTTATAAGATCCCCTCTCAGTCATGGCTTCTCCAGGCTGACCAAGCTTTGCTCCCCCAGCCTGTCACAGAATCCATTTGGTTCCTCACAGACGATGATCACAGAGATGCTCCAGTCCCCTCATCATCTGTACAGCCCTTTGCTGGCCCCACTCCAGGAGCTCACTGTCCCTCCTGTGCTGAGGAGCCCAGAGTTGGACACAGCACTGCAGACGTGCCACACAGGGCTGGGCAGAGGGGCAGGATCACTGCCTGAGCTGCTGGCAATGCTCTTCCCAGTGCACCCCAAGATTCCTTTGGCCTCCCTGCCCTCAGGGCACTGCTGGCTCAGGGACAGCTCGCTGTCCACCAGGATCCCCAGGTCCTTCTCCTCAGACCTGCTCTCCAGCAGGTGATTCCCAGCCTGTCCTGGTGCCTGGGGTTGTTCCTGCCCAAGCGCAGGACCCTGCCCTTGCCTTTGATGAACTTTGTTGGGTTCCCCTCTGCCCAGCTCTCCAGCCNAGGAGGCTTCCTGTGTTTCAGTTTGTGCCCCTTGTCCCTGAAGATATTTTTATGCATTTATAAGATCCCCTCTCAGTCATGGCTTCTCCAGGCTGACCAAGCTTTGCTCCCCCAGCCTGTCACAGAATCCATTTGGTTCCTCACAGACGATGATCACAGAGATGCTCCAGTCCCCTCATCATCTGTACAGCCCTTTGCTGGCCCCACTCCAGGAGCTCACTGTCCCTCCTGTGCTGAGGAGCCCAGAGTTGGACACAGCACTGCAGACGTGCCACACAGGGCTGGGCAGAGGGGCAGGATCACTGCCTGAGCTGCTGGCAATGCTCTTCCCAGTGCACCCCAAGATTCCTTTGGCCTCCCTGCCCTCAGGGCACTGCTGGCTCAGGGACAGCTCGCTGTCCACCAGGATCCCCAGGTCCTTCTCCTCAGACCTGCTCTCCAGCAGGTGATTCCCAGCCTGTCCTGGTGCCTGGGGTTGTTCCTGCCCAAGCGCAGGACCCTGCCCTTGCCTTTGATGAACTTTGTTGGGTTCCCCTCTGCCCAGCTCTCCAGCCTGTCTGGGTCTCACAGAATGGCAGCACCTTCTGGTGTGCCAGGACACTCCTTACTCTTTTGGACCATCAGCAAATGTGCTCTGCCCCTTCACCCAGGGCCTGCTGAGTTAGAGGAACAATACTGGGGCCAGTACCGACTCTTGGAGACACCGCTGGCTGCAGGCCTCCAGCCAGACCCTGCACTGCTGCTCTGCTGTTCAGCCAGTTCTCAATGCGCCTCACTGCCACTCAGCCAGCCTGCACTCCCCGAGCTCACCCACGAGGGTGCTGCGGGAGACAGTGTCAAAAGCCTTCGTGAAGTCAAGGCAGAGAACATCCACTGCTCTCCCCTCATCCACCCAGCCAGTCATTCCATCACAGAAGGCTATCCAACTGGTCAAGTGTGATTTCCCCTTGGTGAACCCATGACATAAACACGGGATTGAGGGCACCCTCAGCTGGTTTGCAGATGACACCAAGCTGAGGGTGCAGTGACAATCCAGAGGGACCTGGACAAGCTCCAGCAGTGGACCGTGGGAGTCTCATGAGGTTTAACAAGACCAAGTGCTGCTGCTGCACCCGGGCCAGGGGAACCCCTGGGATCAATCCAGGCTGGGGATGAGCAGAGGGAGCAACCCTGGCAGAAGGACTTGGGGGTGCTGTGGGTGAGACCTGGCCCTGCCACAGCTGTATGTGCTGGGAGCCAGAACCCCCTGTGCTGGGCTGCACCCAGAGCCCCAGGGCAGCAGGGGAGGGGGGACTCTGCCCCTCTGCCCAGCTCTGCTGAGCCCCCCCTGCAGGGCTGCATCCAGCCCTGGGCCCAGCACAGGAAGGACAGGGAGCTGCTGGAGCCACTCCAGAGCAGGGACACCAAGGGGAGCAGAGGGATGGAGCAGCTCTGCTGTGAGGAAAGGCTGAGGGAATTGGGATTGTTCAGCCTGGAGAAGAGAAGGGTCCAGGAAGACCTTACTGCAGCCTTGCAGTGCCTGAAGGGAGCCTACAAGAAAGCCAGAGACGGGCTTTTCACAAGTACATGCAGTGATAGGACAAGGGAAAATGGCTTTAAGCTAAAGGAAGGTAGATTTAGATTTGACACTAGGAAGAAACTTCCCTGTGAGAGTGGTGAGGCCCTTGCACAGGCTGCCCAGAGAAGCTGTGGCTGCCCCATCCCTAGAAGTGTTCCAGGCCACGTTGGATGGGGCTTGGAGCAACCTGCGATAGTGGAAGGTGTCCCTGACCATGGCAGGAGGTGGAACGGGGTGATCTTTAAGGTCCTTTCCAACCCAAAACATTCTGTGATTTTATGATTCTTTTCCTCCACACGCTGAGAGACAACATCCAGGATGAGCTGTTCCATCACCTTTCCAGGGATGGTGAGGCTGGCTGACCTGTAGTTTCCTGTGTCTTCCTTCTTGCCCTTTTTGAAGACTTGAGTGAATTGTTTCTAGTAATTTCTTTCCATATCTCATAAGGCCTCATAATCACAATTCCTGCTTTAATCCCAAACTTTCCAAATTCTCTAAACAGTCATTTTTGTAAAAGTATGTCCAGTCACTTTTTAATGAGTAATTATTATTATTATTATTTTGATGTTAGCTACAGTCATCAAAAAATTTATATTAAAACATGCTGCCATCAACTACTCCATGTCCCCTCCTGCTCCTCTTTTATGCAAAACTACGTCTTATGCTCTGATCCAACTCCAGTAAGGAACAGGGAATATTTTGAGATGCTTGAAAAGGAACTGGATTGAAGCCTGCAGAAGGTAGTGAAAGCAGTAAAAACAAGCCTCTGCCTTGGTCTTGTAGTTCGATCCATACTTTCAAGTTTGCACATTGTACACTGAAGTCAAAAGAATAATGTAAAGATTCATGGAGAGTATTAGACAGCAAAGGCAGGGCACTATGGGAAGCTGAGACCCTAAAATCTACTTAACAAGGAAATTCACCACCAACCTTTCATCTAGGACTCATTCATACCAGAAAAGAGTTAGGTTTTATTTTCTAATACAGTCGGCAACTATGTAGCAGATATTCTTTGTGATGGCTGTTTCTTGACTGTATAAATCATATTGTTTATCATAAATCAACACTGCCAAGAACTGACTGCATTCTAAGCATAGCTCGACAGTGACTCTCTTTGAAATCAGAGATCGGATGACTTCTTTGTCTGATGTCTTTTTGTAATCCATATGAATTCAGTGTTTCAACTGGATCTACGTAATTTCTAGGATTGAAAAAGGCACCATTCCATTAGGGAAGGCTTGAAAGTCATACACACCTGACACACCATTATAGGCTGGGATCCTGCACCCTCACGTGAACACACATTCTCCCTCGGTTTAAGTAAGCACTAAACACGATTCAGCTCCCAAAGCTTTGATAAATTCAATGTATTTTATAGTTTTTCCCTTAAGGTATACATCAATATAGGCCACAGTGGCTCAGAAGTTTCCTATTATGAGAAAGTTAAGATGAATTAAAAAAAGATACAAAACAAAACACAAATCAGGTAAAGCAGTAAGGATGCAGTATCTCTGAGCTTGTTGAACCAAGACACTATCTACAGGCACATCAGACCAACTAAGGACATCCATATGGGATTCAACTTACACATATTAACTTCACACTCTAAGCTGCTTATTCTTTACTTCCCTGAGTGTTCCATGTAGAGAAATCTTTGCTGTGATTGATTACCTCCTCCAGGGAGTAAGTATTTGAAAAAAAAAAGAAAAAGACTCAGACAACAAGAAGACTTGCAGAAACAAGAGACTGAGATTGATGCTGCTGTCACACAGCTCCCAGTTTCCTAATTTATTATGACAGTCTGAGAATCTAACTTCATAGCTGACAGCCACCAAGATTTATTCTACACTTTTGATTATTTCCCCATACCTAACAAAAAACTTTGGTCTATGCTGATTTATACTCTCACTTGTTTTGGTACTTCTCAGATCACATTGGCTTAAGAAAGCAAACATACGGCAAATTAACATGTAAAGAAAGTTATATCCCATTTGAACTCAAAAGATTAATGTGGGGTGACCAAACATTAGAGTACTTTTAAAGGGGGAAACTTTATACAGAAATAGAAAAAGCAAGATAAGGAAAGCAGAGTGTTCAGATCTCAGCTTCAGAGAGGGCTGGATACCAAAGACCTTTCCATTATTCACAAAGAGAATTCCAGATTTTTATTGGATTTTGGAAGATCATCAGAACTAAGATATTATAATCCCATATTGAAAGAGAGATTTAATTTAGTTCTCTGACTGCCTGCTACCACTTGGCACCATGGAGACTTTCACAAGATGCAGGCAGCCAAGCAAAAAAGGTAAACACATATATACAGAAGTTGCATGTAAACATCTAATACAGAATTGTCTCTAGAACATTTACATCCTAGCTATTAATATTTTCTCAGCACCTATTCATCAGTCAGCACAAACTGCAGAATAGCAATACATGTTCTAAAATCTGATTCGTGCTACTGTGCCAGGAAGATCGGATACTTTAAATTGCTGTGATGAATCACTGCTGTTCTTACTAATCTAATGCACAGACCAAACAAGACTGATAAAATATCTGAAACCAGGAATATGGTAAAAATCTGTTTGCTGAAGAAATAAATCAGAAAACAACCTTCTTTGTCACTTAGGCTTGCATTTGAAAACCAAAGAACTTCAAAAAATGCTTTCAAGTTTTTAATTCTGCAAGAACACATTTGTTGCTACAAGGCAGTCGGCTGTGCAATTTGCAGCATGGATTTGTGTGAATGCACCCACTGCAGCTTGGCTTGGGAAGGTTCAGTAGCTAAATACCAGAGGCTCCCCTCATCTCAAGGCTCTTACTACACCCCAAGGACCTGATCACTGCCTGTCATCTTTTGCAGAAATGCAGAGCTCACAAGGGTTTAAAACACACGGTTATGTTCGTTGTTAAACTTTGCATTTCAACAGTTCTCATCTTGCCTATAAATATATATCATACACATTCCTCATTCCCATCTTGTGGCCTAGACCTCGCACAGTTAGAACAGCTCCTTGCTACTCAACCATTGAGACCTGATTTGGGGTCTGGCCTGCTTCTCTTAAGGCATAAACCACCTGCCAAGTCCCAAAATTCTGTTCAAGTACACGTCTGGAAATGAGTAAGAACTTCGAGATTTAGATTATTAACCTCCTCGACAAAAATACCATCATTTTACATTTGTTTTAATTAAAAAAATGAAGAGTTATAAAAAGAAGGCTATTGGGTGTATTCAGCCTTCCTCCATCTGCCAAGCAGCTTGGAATTACTAACCAGGAAAATCTGGAATAGACTTTATGGCTGTTAATATTATTAGAGGCCCTGCTCATGTGCTAGAGAAGGACAACACTTAACTGTCAGGTCACCCAATAGTCTTCTGGAACTAGGAAAGAAGGGCAAGGAAAACTGGAAGATGGCCAAGGAAATGAACCATTTTTCAGCTCCTCTTTAAAATATTTGTTTTTATGAAACTAAAAACAACTTTCCAAAAGCTGCTTAGTTTTATATTAAAAATGTTCACTTAAAAAAAAAATCTATTTGAACTGTCAGGAAACATAAAGAAAAATAAACATCAGGAATACCAGCATTTGCTTGGAGTTTAAGCAAGCAACAATTGTGCACAGCTGTCAGGATAAGAAGAAAAATACAGCTAAATTAAAAGGAAGACACTGGTCTCTTTAATCATACCAGTGATTATGCAATCCTGAGTTATGTGACGCTTCTCGACAAGATACATCTGGCAGCTTTAGGAATGATTTCTCACACATTCGAACAGCAGGGTAGGAACAGGTATAGATTTTGATTCCTAATGGGTTTGGGTTTATTTTGAAAAAAAAACCCAAAAAAATCACCAAAAAACCCACCTAAAACCCATAGAACACTGGAACACTTACTGAAAGATGACTGAATGATATGATGTGACATGATGTGTTATACATACAGTTAAAAGTTGGAGTCCATGATCTAAAGGTTAAACTCAATGATCTTGGAGGTCTTCTCCAACCTAAATGATTCTGTGATTCTATGTATACACTAGTATTAGTTTTGTCATCTGGGTCAGATTGCAGGTTACTACCACCCAGCCAGGAATTAAGCCTGCATGCCAGGGTTAAACCTCTTCTTTCTTAAAATAAGCCACGAGATTTTAAAGAACACTGCAAGACAAGCACTTGGGTTTAGATCTCAACCTCAGACGAAACAAAATTGTGTGACTTCAAACACGAACTTTTATCCTGATTTGAGATCTCAAGGTCTATTTTATAACAAGCATCTCAAGGCCCACATGTGCCTCATCAGCTCCTGGTTTGTCTTAGAAGTTTCTCCTTTAGTTGCAGGCTCCCAAATGCCTGGCTGGAATCGTTGCTTTGCTCCACCTACCAGAGCTGGCAAATCAATACCACCCCTGGAGCAGGTTCAGCTGCTCCGGGGGAAGTGCCACCTCTCCTTTCCCACAGGGGTTTCCATGTGACTCAGTCACTTTGTCAAGAGATGCAAAGTACCATCTGAGAACAGACAAATAAAAAGCTAATTTCCATTATTCAGGCTGGAAAATCAGGCCTTCTGCCCCAAGCACACCTTCAAGGTTGTGGACACAGCCAGGACTTTGTTATTCAATTCGCAGCTGACACTGTGCTTGTGTCTGCCCCACGTGTGTCTGCTCAGCTCCTGCAGAGAGCTCCATGGAACCTATCACGCACACTAGGAATTGCATTTCTGTCCTGATTTCTAACCAGAGTTTCCCTCTGCTTCCTGGGATTCTTCTCAACCAGACAAAGAAACTGCTGAAGAACCATAAACTTTATTGAATCATCAAAACCTACTTCTATAGTTATCTTCAGGAGGTCTGACATACAAAAGAATTGATCAAGATATCATATTATAGATGTCCAAATTTAGTAACTGCTATTCTTCTGTAAGAGAAACCAAAGCTACACAGACTATTTAAAATAAAAGCAGGGATGCAGAAGGGTAAGGATTCTGTTCTTGCCTACGGTGCAGACATCAAGATACCTTGTGTGAAGGCTGAGAAGAAACTTAATCTGTTTGCCCTAGTTACTAATCTATAAAGCAATGAAAATTATATTTCCTTTCCTTACAGGACTTTTGGAGGACAAATTTATTAGTATTTACAAGATATTCATGGATGTTCTTACAGCATTTAATACCACAGAAAAACGTATAAATAAAATAAGTATGTCTCTGAATATGATACATTTTTTTTGTCCATGCTGCTTTGCATCTTTTTTGATACTTTTTAAGAACAGTTTGCAACCATCTTTAGTATGCTTACTAAAAAGCAGAATACTTCATGGAACCTATCCCAATCTTTAGGAAAAGGAAGAGTTAGGATGTGTGCAGCCTGGCAGCAAGAAGTGCTTATGGAAAAAAGCAATGCTTGTTCCGTATTAAAAAAGTGACCATCGCAAATCAGACCTAAGGAGAAAGAAAATATGAAAAAAAAAACCCCAACCAACACACAAAACGGAGAGATGAGAGCAGGTCATAGCTATTCATATTCATATCAGAAGAGATAAAACCTCCCAGATTGGTATTTCATGTACAAGAAGGGAAACCATATTTCAAACCTATTGTATGAGACGAAATACTAGTCTTGCATCCACTGAGCAGAATTTAGAGCAATTTTTGAGAAAAATTACTGCTATTTAAGGGGAGTGCAAAACAAATTTATTTTTAGCTAGGCAAGGCTATCATCATATTTGGATCCCATGTGGAGTAATTTTGTGTTATATTTGAGAAACTCCTCAACAAAAATGTCCAAGGGGAGGGAGGGAGGGAGGAAGGAAGGGAGGAAGGAAGGAAGGAAGGAAGGAAGGAAGGAAGGAAGGAAGGAAGGAAGGAAGGAAGGAAGGAAGGAAATGTTGAAGCAAGAACTCAGGAAAAATCACTTCACTTGTCCACAGCATCTGCTATAATTGAATACGCCAAGTTTGCTATTTATAAAGAAGATTTTAATCATCTTGCTGAACTGATGTTACTAGAAAGACATTCAGTGAAGATTTATAAAGGAATGTAAACCCTGTCAAGAAGAGATGGCTTAAGATTTTGCACAGACCTCAGTCAAGCAAGATACATAGAAATCCTGATGTGAAACAACATATGCAGAAAGTCTGATGCAATCTTATTCGTTACAAGAATGCATTGAAAGGTGAAAAACATCGTTACTAATCCTCTGAAGCATTCTTTGCCTCCATAAAATCCATGAAAAATAAGTGGTTTCTCAAAAAAGCAAGAACAGATGGAAACCAGAGGACTCACCAAAATTTTAATTCCTTTCAATACCTAATTTCATCATGGTGAAAAAGAAAATCTTTGGAATAAGCAAACCAATTTCCAATATGTTACAGAAATCCTAATTTAAATTTTTATGTGCCAATACAGGGTTTGGTTTTGATTTGAGACCTCACTGCAACCTCTCAAATCAGCCAACTGCATTTTCACATTCATTGTAGCATAAGAGAAGGGAAATAAAGCTGGTCAAGAAGGGAAGGCATTAGAATGTCCTCCTTTTCCAAAACTGATATTCTACTAATGGGAACAACTAGGCTATCACAACAGTCAGTATAACTGATAATGCCAGCAACTAGGTGGGCTGCAAATAATGGCAGAAAAATGCCATCCGAAAAAAAAAGTTCTCTCTTTTCTAGCAATGGTGTCCCAAATCTGAGTCAGCACACAACAAGCAGTCATAGCAAGATTGGCGTGGTCACTGTCACAATTAATATCTTCAGTCCAGAACCTTACAACCAGACATACTGGTCCTCAGTAAACTCACTCAGATTTTAAAGAAGGAAGAAAGAGGGAATGTGCCTTGATTCCCTTTTCAGTGCCTGTAAGTAAAACCAGGTATTTTACTACGACATGCTAAAGACCATTCATTAGTTGCGGACACAACCTCCCCAGTCCATGGTCTCAAAATTAGAAAGACAGTTGTGACCTCTTTTAGTGTCCTAAGGTTGTACATTGGGAGAAAGGGAGCTCTTCGCTATTATTCCCACTGTAGTCACCTGTTTATATTATTGTTAGCCTTTTTAAAAACAAACAAACAAAAAACCAAACAAAAAAACCCCCAAAATACCAAAACCAAAAACCACAAAAAACCCAAGTGGCTGAATAGAAATTAATGAAAATATAATTAGAAATGTGACCATCTCTGTAGATTTAGCCTCCACATTTCATGACTAGAGAACACTAACACAGACAGCAGGTCCAAAAAAATCCCACAGCTCTCCTCAATGGCTCATCCTCGATCAGGTCACTCCTTTTGCTGCTCATTGCTCAAAAGGTTTATTTCCCTACTACTCTTCCCTACTATTATGGGGGTTGTTTGGACAAAGCTGAAATGAGCAAGCTGTTTGAAACAACACATATGCAGAGTTATATTAATTCCAAATATTTGAACTATTTTATTATGCTTGTGTCCTGTTTTAGTAAGAATTTATGAATATTAGAATAAATATGGTTTCTCTTTATTCTTTAAATTAATGTCTGGCTGCTCTTTCTATCAGAAATACCTCTTGCACCATTAATCATTTGACCACCTCAGGCTGAGGCAAATAAATCTATTTAGTCTGTTCTATAACAAATGAAGTTTGGGAGTTTGAGTCAAACCCCTGTAAATGGTCAGGATATATAATCCATCTGAACAAATATTACTCTGTTTGAAAATAAATGCAGTACAAAATACATCTACTGAAAGGCTAATCAAATCTTTGCCCTGAAATTCTAGTTCTTTCATAGTTTCAGTTAGTGCCGACTGGTGATACTGAACTTCAATATTTTTGGTCCACTGCCTCATTTCCTGACTTTCATTGCAAATATCTCAGTTTTTACCAAAGTAGAGCTGCTGCTGACACAGAAAAAACATCCCTTTTACACACCGTTTTATAAACATCACCTTGAAATTAACTTAGGACTGTACCAAAACATGGTCCTTGCATTTATATTGGGAATACTGAGAAAGATAGTCTCAAAAGCACTAGAATTTAATAAAAAATGACCAACAAATAAGCAGCCATGGGAAACTGGACATAGCAATCTTAGTTCATTTCCAGGTAATCGGTGTAAAGAAATTTAATAACCAAAACATGCACTTATGTAGCTTCTAGGATAAACCCAACCTATTTAAACCAGAACAATGGCCATGAATCAAAAATACAGATCCCCAAATGTCGCTGCGCGCAGCAATAGAAAGAGCAAACTCACACCAAGCTGTTGAAAGCAGAAGTGAAGTGTCTTTATTTTGATTCTAACTTTTATATAGAGATATCTACATAATAGTGATTGGACAGTGTCATTCCACCCCTCAGGGGGATTGGTCAAAGCCTTGGAGCTCCAGTTAGCAAAACATGAGATTAGAAAGAGAAAAGAATGTCCCAGTTTATCTTGTTTTCTTACAGAGTTCGTGAGAAGGAGAAACCTTCTTCGGACTGCACGTCCACACCCAAATCCTCAGACTGCTGAAGCAACGAAGATCCTGCACTGGGCTTTGCACAGTCAGTGGACAGTGTCCCTCCACTTATTACTGATTACTGTTTTCTTCTGCCCTGTTTCATTGTCCAAGTATTCCTTCCTCACCTACTTGCACTTTTAACATCCTGTAAATCATGTTCATACACCATATCCTAGAACTATATTCCCTGAAAAGGGAAAGAAAGGGAGGGCAAGCTCTAAAGATATGACTGGGATTACAAAAGTTGGAAGAAACAGACAAAATATATCTCAGTATATTTAATATATTAACAGATTATTTTCCTTTAAAAAGAAGCCCAAGCATCCAGCACAGGCTTTGGGGGTCAGGGTTTTCCTCAGCATTATTAAACGTGGGCATACTGCTTTGAGCATGTCAAAATTAAGTGACAGCTTTAAAGGTCTGACCTAAACCACACTGGAGCCAACACACAGGTTTGAATTTATTCAGTGTGACCTGGATCAAGTCTTTACTGAAGACATGCCAGATGATAAAATGCAGAAAACAGATCAGGCCTTCTTGCCACAGCCATGAAATGAAAGTTTCTTGCCAGCATTCCAGACTTACCAAGACAGTTGTGGCCATCGTGGGCTAACATGAACCCATCATAGCAGGTACACCTGTAGTTGCCTGGAATGTTGATACACTCGTGGACACAGCCCCCGTTGTAGAAGTCATTTTCACACTCGTCGATATCTAAAACACAAGAGGAGGAAAAAGAAGCTTTTGTAAAAAGGGAATTCTAACAATACAGAAAAAATGCTCCAATTGACCATATTTCTGAATATATGCATGTGCCTAATCTTTCTTTTAGGCTCATATTGCCTACTTCATCCAACACATGGTCAGGGACTGAATATATCAGGGTCATATGTATCTGAAAAGCAGCAAGCCGATGTACAGAATACTGCTTCACAAAATAACAGCAGTATCATCACATGAAACAATGATATGTTGTCAAAAATAAAAAAGGAACACTTGATTTTGGTACACTTTGTATTTAAAATGTAGGTTAGGTTTTTTCTGGCTTCAAAATAATCAAGCAGAGAATGAGTGACTCCTTTGACTTGTAACAACTATGTGAAGCATGCTATTAATATGGCATGAGACAAATGTATGCCTTTTATAACAAATAAAAGATAACTTTCTGTATATACAATATAGTACACGTGTACAACAAGAACCACAAAAAGTCCAGTATTTTATTCTCAGAAGATATGATAGAGTTGTTTGGGGTTTTTTCACACTGGCCTGTATCTGAAAGAGGATCATAAAAGATGAGAGACAGATTCTGCTTCAGTTACAAACAATCCTGTCATGATCTTCCCTCTCTCATACAAAAAAATCACTTCTTCACTCATTCTAGAAAAGGCAAACTTTCTTCTTTTTACAAACTGTATTTTGGCTTATACGTGGAACATCGGTATTGCAGTCACTCTCGTGAATATTTCAGTGGTGCACACCAACCAACTAAAAATACATAGACAATTAAAGATACCCTCATGGCTTGATAACTATCAGGTCTAAATTTGTGGTGTGCTAGACCAAAACCCACAGCTACTCTCCCTGAGTTAGGCAGCACATGATAAACAGATAAAGTTATCCTTTTAGAAAACCACCTGTTGGAATATCAGGGCTATCCCAGCACTACATTTCAAGTGTGCCTTCCACTGCAGAGGTGATTGACGTATTTCTGATTTGGGTTCATGTTCACACAGACTTTCTTTTTTTTTTTTTCTTCCCCTTTTAAAAGTACTCTATGAAAAGCTTTTGCTACCTGGTATCATACCCAGATGCAATCCCAAGAGAGCAAGGTGGTTTGGGGAAAAACAGACTCCTTTGAAGAGCCAGCTCAGACCCAGCCACTCAGTGCCTCCAGCACTTCTGGCCCTTGGATTGAGGATGGCTGGGTTTGTCCCTCCTCACACAATCTGTGAGACCAGGGACAGGCTTCTCCCAAGCTCTGTTGCAAGCCTTCCCCCTCATGTTGGCCTCTCCCAAAAATCTGCCTTAAACTCGGAATTCTCCAAGTCTCCATCCACCTGCCTCCAACAGCTCTGAAGTCCCCCTTCTCCAATCTCCTCAGCAGCTTGAAAAGGGAATTACAGATTTGGCTTTATCTGCAAAACCAATTGGTTATTTCGTAACTCAGCATGCGGCACCACAGCAATATCACAAATAAGAAGCTGGAGAAAGGATTTTCCAAACAGAAATACAACCTGCTGCTTAAAGGTCAATTTCCTAGTCTTTAAAGCCCTGCTCTGTTTCAGAAGGTTGTCATTCTTTACCAACAATTTCCATCCATTAGTTGTGCAAGTGCCCAGTCAGCACAGTCTGTGGTTGTGCTCTACCTTCCGAGCCCAGGATGACAGCAAAAAGTGACATCTGTGATTCTTCTTGAAAACAAGAATCAGCAAGTCAAGGGCTCATTCCAAAGAACGTGCAGTGCAGTCTCTGAGAAGCTGCTCTCATCAGGCCACAGCCACATGTGCCTGGGTGCATATTCCCAAAATGTTACAGTCTGGTTTCCCCTCAGCAGATATTTGCAGCTTCCATAACCATTGATGAATATTTCCAGAAACTTCCTGTCATTCTCTACAGGCTACAGGGACAAAAATAGAGCTCTGCAGTAGTGCCATGTTTTAACAGCCCGAGTCAACACTCAAGAAGCATCTAACATGATTTTGATGTCAAGTGTGTCAGGTGTTCCCCTCAGGACACTCAGAAAAAATGGCATCTTCATTTTATGGTCTGTTCTTAACTGTTATCCAGCAATAAGTCCTTCTAGAAGAGGGAATTCAGAAGAAGCTGTTATCACCTGTTATGTTCCTCAGCATCAGACTGCCAAGGGTTGATCAATTAATTCCCTTTTTTTTCAAACAATGAATCAAATAGGACTATTTGTTTAAATAAGCAGTGGGAGAGCCTTCAAAAGGGACAAAAAAAAAAAACCCTAAAGAAATGTGAAGCCTTTTCAATGACTGCCCCTTATATAATAATTATTTCTAAAAAGCTGTACTGTGATTAGCAGCACAAGGTGATGATGTAATATAAATACTCAAGTTACAGAAAGGGTAATGCAACAGATACTGAAACCACAAAAATAGCGAAAGAAACAGATTCTTTTAATCTTGTTCTCTCAGGAGTTCAAGTCACAACCAGTATTGCAAAGGGATTAGAAATTATTTCTCCCTTTTTCACCCCAATAGCTGTACAAAACTAAAAATGGACTAAACATTCTAACTCCTTTTCAGAGCCATGTTGTGGGTTTTTTGGTGTTTCTTCCCTCCAAAACCCACAATATGATTTAAAAACTTCATCTGGCAGGCTGGTTGGAATTTCTGTCTCCAGTATTGCCAGCAAAAAACCAAGGGCCTAAGACTGGTGAATTTACATTTCCAAAAAAGCCAAAGCAAAAACACACCAAAAAAACCCCAGGCCCTCTCTCCCCCCTCAAAAAAAAAAAAAAAAATCCCAAACAAAAAACATGCAAGAAAACCTCACGAAAACATGCACAAAGCCTACAAAGTCCAAATGTTGAACCTTTTCGAAGCTCCAGCTGCCAAGAGAAATGCAAACAATGTGACCACCACTCCATCTTCTCTTCTCTTACACCTGGAGGAAGGCATTCTTTAAAGAATGCCTCAGTGTGCAACAGCTATAATTTATGGACAGAATGTTACATCTGACATGCCAGAATACGGCTTCTTTGGTAAGCTTCATATAGAGTAAAAGTAATACGAGGACATTCAATCACATAAAACGTGCAGGCTTGCTCTGCATTTTGTCTATTGTAAACCTAAGAATTTGCAGGGGCCATCTGCGTTCATTTCCTTTTGGTTAGGTCATATCCTATTATTCTTTTTTTTCCCCTATAATTGATAGAATTGGGTGTTAATCAAAATCTCAACTCTAAACACCTCTGAGAAATTAAGCTTTCCCTGATAATTTTGTAGCTTCAACTGTCCTTAACATTTTTAGCATTTTGTCACTTAATATTGTCTTTCATCATGAAGGAATTACCATAACAAAAACAAAAACCAAAACCAAGAGGAAAAAAATAAATTTAGGTATCCAACCATGAAATTGTGATGGATGCAGGTGCATCTACTGATGAATTTGCAAGGTTTCTCAAAGGGAAACCTAAAGTTGTATTTACACTGGCAAAATACTAATGAAGTGTTCAATTCCTTAAATTCCGGCTGTTTAGACGGGGAACTCTTGGGGTGTTTAGTGAAGAAATCACCTTGGAAGAGTATTGCAGTATTTCCACTCCAAGAGAAATTAATTTCATGTGGTACTACAATGACATGAATCATGGGAGTCTCAGACAAGGATTAAATGCACCAAAATGGTTAAGAAGGTATAGAGCCATTTGTAGTAGTGACACAACCTGCCGAGAACCTATTTGAGCTTTGTGTATTCAAAAGAGACAGGAACTCCCAATCCCAGAGCTGGTTGTAAGCAACCACATCCTCAGATGCTGGCAAAATAATTTTGATCATCTCTTTCTGGAACCAGTTTGGAAAAATCTCAAAAATCCACGGCTTGTTTCAAATGTTTAAAAGTAAAAAATGATCAGGAAAAAAGGGATAAAAAGAAACAAGTACTAGTACTTGGGTGTACTAGTAACTGTATTGGTTCAGCTATTTGCCAAGGTGAGAGAGGCTTGGAAACGCCGTCATAATCCTTTCTGGAAAGCAGAGGTGAATTTTTTTGTTACAGTCTGGAAATAAGTCTTTGAGCACAGCCCTAGGGAACACAGCCATGCTCTGCTACTGCCCTCCTCAAGGAGGGGTGGTGTTACTTAAAGAACACCCACTCCATGAGATTGCAGTTATTATGCACTGCAAGCATCCAAGAACTTTTTAAAGAAACCCTAGATAAGTATCTGAGAAAATCTGAGGATGTGTTACCATGAGGACATGCTGTAATTCACAGTCCTTGCATTTCAGTTTTACGAAGAGAATTTGAATTTTTCTTCTTTGAGTGACCTTATTCTTTTCAGTCTGATGGGACCTGTATTTCCCTTTAACATAATGGGGTTGATTCTTCTTTTGTTATTTGAGGTGAAACTGACCCTCCCCCAGGATTTGTTTAATTTGTGTATTCTGCCACAAAGAGATGGAACTCTCAGAAGCCTCACGATGCCACCCTGCAGAGAAGCAGCTCTTCCAGAAGCACACACAACTATGAAATGTTCAGAACAGAACAAGAACCAAACTCTTCTGCTTCCCTTATAACAGTATTTCAGCTTTCTGTTTCAGCAGAGAATAGAAGACACATCAGCATCCAATAACTAATGTCCACAAGACAAACTGAACTGTAAAACAGTGAGGAAGTTGCAAAATGGCTGGTTCCCATTTTGTCTAAACATTTTCAGCAGTGTCATAAAATTTACTGCGTGCTAATCATCTTTTCCAAGCAGGAACCAGCTTTCCTAGAAGGTGGCATAGAGTTTACGCCAAAAAAGTAAAAAGTCTACCTCCAGAAAAATTCATTCCCACTCTTCATTGCATCAGTTGCAATTAATTAAGTTCCTGAATGCCCAAAAATCATTACAACACACACAACAAACTCTGTCAGCACAGCTACAGATCATTATGAGCACAGCTACTGAAATCAAAGCAAATGTCTGCATGGAGTTGATGAATTTTGGATGAGTGTCACAACTGAACTGTCACAAGAAGCCTTATGGGTATTAACATGCAGAAGGAAGAATGACTGAGGCCTGGAAGTCAATGAGCCAAATTCAGTGTTCAGTGTTGAATTCCACAGATTTCTATAGAAAATGGGAAAGTGTGCATTGACACAATTTTTAATCTTGGCATCTGTCAAGGCCACATATTCCAACACTCACAATGCAAAAGAAGATGTTCAAAATAGGCATAGGATTGAATAAAATCTGTGTCCATTTAAAAGTATTTCTTGACTAGAAATATAAGGGCAAGATCTGGAGCTAATTTAGTGAACAAAAACTTCAATTGACTTTGAAAGGAGTAATTTATGTGCTTGGACATTTCAAAACAAATAGCCAAAGCAAGCTGTCTGCCCACATCAACTTCTAATTTAGAGAACCACAAACAAAAGTGATCATGCAGGTATATTATGCAGATGCAGAATATCTCATAAAGAAGCTGGATCCATTAAATAGCTAGAAAAATAAATATTAAAACCTTTGCAAGTACATCTTGATGGATAAAGCCAGGTATTTCTTCAGTATCTAAAGAAAAAGTATTTTTATATCCATCTTCCTTTATCTAACTGCTTTAAACAAAACACTGCCAAAAAGGCATTATGGCGACAGTAAATAATATTGTCCTTACAGACTCAACAGAAAGAGACTGTTTTACCTCGTTGCTTGAAGAGACGTTGCTGATAGCCCCTACAGAGAATACCAAATGCAAAATTCTCTTTTATCAGCTGTCTTCTGCCAAAAAATGTCATCCTACAGTTCTGCAACAGCAGCATCTTGCCTGCTTATCCACAACTATTATGCAGCAAAGAACACTGCACGATGCTGGAGCCCATATTTCCATGTGGTAATATTTTTCACTTTTATGGCTTCTCTCATAAAAGCTTTCAAAAACTTTTATTGATTCTTCATTGAGTTTTGGTCACTGTTCCTCCTAGGGCTAATGCACTATCCTAATTTCCACAGAAAAACACAGGAAAAAAAGGCCCACCACTAGGTTCTAAATCCTACACAACTAAGAACAGATTTACAGTGCAGAACTGTCTTCCCCATTGCATAGCTTTATGCAAGCTTGATCTCAGATACTTGTGAAAGAAAGTGACCTTGTAGCATCCAAAGGTGAAACAGCCTGGGGTGAAATCCCAATCTTACAAAATCCCAAAGGCTTTTTTGCCACTGGCTCAGTGAAGCCAGGAAGAAATATTTTCTGGGATTCACAGCAGAGAGGTACGTGAGACAGGATCAGCGCAGAAATCTTTTGTTCCCATTTCCAATTCAGAACAAACAGCAGCATAGCACCGATACCGCTACTTTAAGGGAAACAGGCAGAAGTGAAGTTACATCCACACTGAGAAGAACTACAAACAAGTTCAAGTCCTGGATCACAATCAGATCAGCATCTTATTCTTCTTAATGACTGGGTTTGAGACTGCAAAAGCCATGAAAATAAGTAAAAATTATGTGGGAATATTTATATATTTATATATATTCTTTGGCAGAGTCTACATTTAATATACTTCCAGCAGATATACATCACACACTGGACAACCTGAACCTAAGGCATTTGTATTTCCCATATCAAGTTGCACTTTCCTTAAGAAGAGAACCGGTTCCAGATCTAAAGGCCAGGATAAAAGCTCAAACACAGGTTAAAGACCATCCTGGTAAAGTGCAGGTGAAATTTGCCAGAAGTTCATTTCTCTGGGAAACACTCAACCTAAGCAACAATACTAAAAGTGTTTGTTAGAGTCTTACTAAGTGTTTAGCATCAGCACATTTCCCCACATTTGAAATCTGCTCAGCTCTACTCTTAAAATTTGCAAAACCTGACCCATGTATGAAGAATTGGGTGGGAACATATTAGCAATTATCAACTTCACTCAACATGACCTGATAAAATAACATTTCCATCTGGGTTTTGTTGTATCAGAGTTCAGCCTCTATTCCAAGCCCAAATTTTATGAAGAAAATATTGACATACCAACTCCCATTCAGTGTTTCTACTCCAAAAAAAACCCTTCACCTTCAGAGACAAATCCATTTTTGAAAATCTCTCTCCAGGAAGAGCTTGTTAAATCACTTTTTCTATAAAACAAATTATTTGTTACATCTGGTCCTTCCTGCGATACTTTATTTTTTGGACTCATAAATGTTAACATCTTTATTCTTCAGATGCTGTGACCTTGTAAATGTTACAATCTAATGAATCAGAGGAACACAGAGTGCAGTTTTTACAGCTTTCAAGTTGCCATGATGTTTTCAAGACGCTTGTGCCAAAGAAAACTGTAAAATTTGATAGCCATTAGGACTTCTCTAAGAAGCGAGGTCAAGGGTGGGCAGACCGGGAACAGGGTAAATTCAGAAAGAGCAGCTGGATGTTTCTTGGTGGAGAAGGAAAAAGAACAGGTACAATACATTGTTTAACATGAGGTTTTTTCAGTGTAAATCCCTCAAGAGCCTTTCCACTATGGGCACTGCCTCTCCCATGTTTTTCCCATTAGTGCGTCCACAAAGAAAAAAAAAATTCAATTTTACAACTTCCTTCAAAAATGTCACAAGCCCCTATTTCCCAGTATTAAACCAGCAATAAAACGAAAAGGCCATGCCAACTTAGTGGACATGATTTGGATACAATCTGTGGTATTGTTGTGCTGTTTTTCTGGAAGCCATTTCATCCAGTTTCCAGAAAAGACCAAGTATTCTGCAGCAGTTTTGTCTCCTTCCCTTCTGTGATGGCTAAACACAAAGCTCATCATGCTTTGTATCTTGTTAAAGTATTGTCTGAAAGAAGCAGGGGGAAATGGAACACAGACCAAACTATCTAGAGGTATGTCCAGCTGGTTAAACACATTTTAAAAGTGTGAACAGTTTCATATTTAGAACTATCTTGCCTAAAAGCATTTAGGATACATCTGAAAGACAGATGAGACATCATCGCATTTAGCACTGCCTGTAGATATGTCTTGTTTACCTTCTGTAATTTAAAAATTTATTATTATTTTAATATAGTTTCATAATTTTTCCCTAACCACAATTAATATCTTATAATTTTAAAGAAAGCACAGAGACAGCTATCAATGATCTCTATTTTGTCCTGTGTCTGAAATTTTTCTTATTATTATACTGTGTAGAGCAAGAATGAATCAAATTTTCAAGTCACACAGAGTACAGATGGCCTTACAGGAGTCACCCTCACCCTCGGTGTTGGGGAAAAAGACAAGCTTTCAGACACACAAGTCCTTCTTTAAAGAGGTGACGAAGTAATTGAACTGAGTTTATCGGCTGTAGAAAATCTAGGTGTGTTTAGCACTTGCTACTTTCCAAGTTTTAGTCGATGATCTTCAAATATTGTGCATCATACAAAGAGAATTAAAGAGTCACATTTAAAGACACGAGTGGCCAGAGAGAATCAAGCACCCAGTGCTGTAAGCTGACTTCAGCTGACTCAGCTCACACACTGGTAAATGAAACAAGGCAACAGATGATGAAAATCCAAAATTTCTGCAGTAGCTGAATGGTTATATCTCACATTTTTGGTGAATAACCATCTCATTCTTCATTCGTCAATAAGAAATATGGTGTCTGGAGACTCCCTTCCTTACATTTTTGTTAAATTCACCTTCCCTTCCTCCATTTCCTGTCACTGTTCTCTTTCCTGTGCATTTCCCTGCTTATTTAAACTCTTAGTTCAAAGAGTGGAAAGAACATTTTTAATGGCTGGACACTGATATGCCAATCAAACTGACAACAGACACAAGAATCCACCCCTTTGATTCCATTCTGGGGATGCCTGATGTTCAAGGCAGGTATTCCTGCTTCAGTCCACACGCACCTTGCCACTGGAAAGCAATCACTGAGGTACAGTGAAGTAAGAAATACGTAAAAATATTGAAAAAAAGCTAACATATAAACTGAAACCCGAGATTCTGCATGCATTTGGTGTGATTTGCCAGCCACCTAAATACACTTTATGTGGCATACATAACACTCCAGCAGCAGGAAGGGGGAGGAGATCAAACAAGTGACATGGAACACTCTCCACTTAGGACCTTACAGAGCTTCTGACTGCTAACTGGCAAATCTTCCTACTGCATTAACACTGGGGTTGTACAGAGCTTTTTACCTATAGTACCTTTTGGGTGCCTGAGACCTTTGGAGAGCTAGAATCATTTATGGAAAAAAATAATTAAGCAGAGTTCTTTCCCTAGGGAACATTATATGTTCTATTTATGTATCTGAGTATTATCCCTGTGTGACATTTGTCATCTCAATTAGCACAATGGAAACTTATTTGGGACCATTCCAGCTTCATTTATAGTAAACAGAATTTTTTTTTTCCTGGATAAGCTCAAAATTATTGTTATCCTGCATTCAGCATCTTGAACCCTTGATTTGAGTTTGGAGCAGCTTGACATTTGTCTTAATTGATATTTAAACGGATTGGCTGCAAGTTCTTTGAAGCTCAAGTGAGATACCCAAATAAAGATGGATACCTGCAGAGCACGTAACAGTTTTAGAGTCTGTCTTTATTTAGTAGCTGCCATGCCCGACAAGCTCAAGCAGAGAGGTTTCCTGTTCACAAGCTGTTATGAATGTGAAACATGACATTTGACAGCATTTTTCCCACCACTTCTAAATCACAGCCATTTCCACCACAATTCCCTCTTTTAATATAATGGGAAATGTCTGATTCCACATCAAATCTTCAAAGTTCTTGGAGATCTAATGGGAGAGTATTTCTGTGTGCCTTACTGACACCGCTGGTGTGCAGGCATCCTAATAATTGTTTCAGTAAGTCATGGTAGGAGGTTGTTCCTAGATCTCTAAATTCAAATATGCACCTATAAATTTTGAGAAGAATGCTTCGAGTAGTAAAATTAGCTCATTGATACAGATATAATACACCTACTTTTTTCCCAGACTCTGCAGGCGTCTCATTCTCAGACTGTGTATCTCCAACCTTCCTCTGCCTTTCATTTTTAAGAGTCTGTCCATTGACAAAGGGAAAAAATCCCAACCTTCAGTTCTGAAGTAAATTTCTTTATTACCTGTCAGTGAATGAATATTAACTTATTTTATGTGGCCCATCATGTGGCGGAACAGAAGGTGCCTTCCTGCCCATTTCAGAACGAGCCAGTGGCAGATTATGCACTATCAAATGGAAGATTTCTTAGTATCATAGAGCACATACTTCTGAGTCCCTGGCAGACTGACACTACTCCAGTTTCAGGCTGAAAAAGCCAAGACCACAAGCAGTATGAGAGGCATAGAGCAGTGTTTTTCAGCCTTCCTGGATATGAGGAACTAGTGTGTTTTCCATCAGAAATGGAAACACTCGCAGAGCAAATTTACATCTTCTGACAGCAAGCTTACTTTTTCAAACTATTTTTCCCACCTGTACTTTAGCAGTAGTCCTTGTGCTATTGCATACTCAGGGGCTGAAAACTACTCTGCTGTGCTGGTTAACCACTTGGGGAATATAATGTAATTTATATCATGCAAGATTTGTAAAATACAGGGCTTCCTGTCATCCTGTATCACTTGCTCAAACTTCCTACTCCGTATGAGACATATCAGATATGAATTTTGCCCACCTACAAAAACTGGCAGGACAGTCCCACACAAGTAATCTGTCCGCGAGCGGTACAGCTCTGCATTACACTGCTGGTGTGCCCTGCAACGAAGGAATCACCTGTTCAGGGCTGCCTTTCATTTCAACATTTACTGAAGTCGTGTGGCTACTTCTAAACATGATCCACAGGGAAACCATGAATTTGTGTTCCCTGCCAGACCCAATACTTATCAAGCCCCAGAAACCAACTCTGCCTCCTATTTTGCTACCTGTTCCCTGAATACAAATTCATACCATTCCTCAACAACATCATTTATGAACTGAAGGCCTCAGCATTTTGGTTTGCAGAGAACGGTAAAGAGCAGCGTACAAGGAGTGCCACTCTAAGTCCTTCACAACAATAAAGGCTGTAACTCCTCACCTATTTAACTGCAGCTGACTGGACAGTAACTTTGGTCATCAAAACACAGATCCTTCTTTGGTTTAGAATCAATATGTTTGGTTTGGTTGTAAGCAGTTTTTCTAACTACAGAAGCTTTTATCCAGTCTAGGAGGGTCTACATGATGGTAAAACAGTTGTTACACACATGGAACGCACTGAAAAATGAGAGTATTGGTCATTCATTAAAGCTCAATGAAAAAGAAGTCCCTCACACTCACGGTAATTAAGACTCCAGAGTACCTCTGGCAAGAGTAATCTATTAATACCAGCATGTTGCCTGATTTCCAATATTAATCATTTCACATTACGCTTTTTTTATCCAGGAGATTGTACCGAGGATTTCTTACTTTCCTTCTCTTTTCTAGGGTGTTAAGAAGACTTTTCTTAAAAGATATTTCAGTGCTCCAGCCTAGATACAGATGCATTATTTGTATTTAGTTTATGCTTTCAGGAGAGTGGTGTTAATTTTGCTCATGAGTCCCTTGCAGAGCTGTGGGTATTTTTAGGAATCAAACAGTAAAATTAGTTGAGATGACCCTACATTAAGCCATTTACATGTCTCATTTATGAGCTTGATACATTCACTTCAAAAAGATCTGAGAAGACTAAACTGAATAGAAATCATCAAATATTACAGTACCTTTTTTAAATCTGAGATAGTCTTGCAAAAAAGCTTAAACTCATTTTTGTACACCACCCTTCAGCTCTGTGCACCATCTAGAATGTACAAAAGTTACTAGGCTACAAATTTTGTTACTATGCAAGGGTTTAAGATGACCAAGTCACATTTTGTTCCTGTGATGAAAATTTAAGCCTGTTCCAGATTTGTGTTTCAGCATCGCACTTTCAGTAAGTTAAACCTTACTAAACCTGTGATAATAATGATAATACCCTAAATGTGAGCACACACAAACACTCGCTGAAACAGTTCAGAGCTCTAAAAGCTGTCTTCACCAGGACTGTACAATCGTGAAATGTGGAGCTATTTGCAAGATGCCAAAACAGTTGGCAATTTCATTGCACAGCTCAGAATTCTGGCACAGCCTCTCTCAGCTTCTTAACAAACAATTCTGTCTCCACAGTGTGTAACGTACCTGCCATGCAGTTTTGCTTAGATGTACAGACTGAATGTTTTCCATTTTTCTGAAAGCATGGCCCTGGCCAGTATCAACAAGAAGCCCTAGATGTTGTTGTAGTAGATGAATGCGAAAGGGTTTTATTTTCAAACAAATACCACATTGATGTAATTTTTGGATTCCAGCTATTTTATTCCTGAAACAGAGAACCCAATCCTACTGATACATGCTGACAGCTCTAAAACTTTATTCACGTAGAGAGTTAATCAGTTATCATGTAGGCTCTCCTCAGTCTTTTCAAAGGCCATGCAGAAATTAGTCTTGTGAGCCAGACCTCTATTTATCACCAGAGACAAATAATCTCAGAGAAAATCTAATTAACAGGGGCAAGCAGCCTTTGCTTTTTCACCTGTGGATGTGTAGCCATTGTCCAACAGGGTCATAAATGTACAGATAGTGAACAGTAGCAGGCAACCCACTGGCTTTTCCATCATCATTACTCTTTCCAGACTCTCAGAACATTTCCTGGACTCTCTGACAACTAGAGAAGTAAGCAATATACCAGGAACAGGAATTAATGAAGTTGCACACACATTTTTGCTGGACATGAGGTAAGAGAGGGTTAGATGAGGTCAGGGCAAGCTGTACAAACACCAATTTCATAATGAGGAAAGTCCAGGAAAAGTGCTAGGGATAATATTCAACATTCAAATCTGAAAAACACCATTGCTGACCTGTGAATCATCAAATATTTTCATTTATGAGCTGTGCTCACATCTGATGTTTGGACGAGAAAGGGAGATAGGGCAAACAGATGCAACTTCAGCTTTGCCATGAAATCAGACAATTTGGCTCCAGTGTTCAAATATCCTGTACTAGAAAGCACACACAGCTTCCATTAACACTATTAAATGAAAAAAGAAACTGCAGGTATGGAAATAGTAACATGGACACTTGCTGTAAATCGAAGAGTACACATACTCATAGCCTGGAAATTTTCCTTTGGGAATGCTAAGTGATTATATTTGTTCGTTATGTTGGGGAGAATGTCAGAGAGAACCAAAGAATGCCTGCAGCTTCTGTGCAGTATTCAAACAATAATCTGCTTTTGACAGAATGCACCACAGAAAGCCAAGCTGTACAACTGTACTGACCTCCTCCCCAACAGCAAAGGGATAAAAGTGGCTAAGTTTACATAAATAGTTATTTGGTCCGGTGGACCTATTTCCAATACTCTCATGTAGATGATTTCTTATGAACTGCCTTTCACAACAACGCTATTTTATTATGCAGACATAAGAAAAATGCAGCAATGTCTTGCCTAAAGGCTTGATTAACAACTCAATAAACAGTTTGGGTTTGGTTTTTTTTGTTTAATTGGACAGTACATCCAACATAAAACTAGAGATTTGAGATGTCACTTCTTGAAACGTCCCTCATGAATTCTAATGCCTTTTACTTCTTCCCATCTTTCTAGAGAATCCCTATTTTAGGCCTGTCTCTAGTGTATATTCACAGTATTTCTAAGATACATGAACAGAAGTCCAGGAGAGAACACAACACAACATCCTTGGTTTTCCACCAAAAACAAGGCAGCAAGGCCTGACTAGTTAACTCACCCATAAATAATACAGGACTTCAGCCTCAGTAAAAGACTCAAAAATGAAATAACAGGGTTATGGGTATTTATCTATGGTACCTGGTTTAACAGTGCAGCCATCTCAAGTTCGGTCAAACATTTAGGTCAAGCTTTTCAAAGTACCTCTTAATTTTTCACAACTGACTTGAGATTCTCCCTAACGAGGTCTCATTTTCAGAAAAGTGTGAAGGCCCGTCATTCTGAAGCTGCTGTTAGCTGCCAAGCCAAAAACTAGGGTTTGTAGGGTTTGCCCATGTTGGGAAACACAATGTGAGGTTCCTGGTAAACCACATTAGATGGGAGGCTGCAAAAAGACAGGTGTACACCATTACCTGCTCCTGCACAATTCTTTCCCAGTATTCTGAGCATGGCTAATCACCTTCTACCATGGTGAGTTTTGCAGAACACCTGGAGAAGCAAACATACTTATTTTCTATTCCTATTCTGAAGATGTCATTAAACACAGTGATTTGAATGAAACTTCTGGCTCGGGAGGTCTTTAAATCTCAAGCTCCATTCTTCCATTTAATGTTTTCTTTTAATAATCTACTGTAAGCATCCACTGCTGGCCACCGTCAGAGACTGCACATCAGGCTAGACAGATCTTCAGCCAAACTTGGTCTGGCCAGCTTATACACTTTTGATATTAAAAGATAAATACAGGTAGGAAGCATAGGTAGAGACCTTTGCATCCACTGTAAAGAGTCCTGATTTTGCCTTCCTGTACTGTGTATAATTTAAAAATCTTTGTATATTCCATCAACACAGAACAAAACTAACTGGACAACAAGGAGAAATTCTAAAAAATGCTCTAGGGGATTTCCAAAGATCTGATAACTAGGCAAACAAAACTGACACTCAAGAAGATCTGTCCCTCTCCATAACTGGCACAAGTGACTTTTTATGGAATTTTCTCCCAAGTGCACATAAAGGTCTAGTAGACTTAGCATGTAAAGGACTTTTAATTTGTGTTTAGTTTGTGCAAGTAGGTAATTCAGCCACTGAATTCAAAGCATTGCAAATTAAATAAAGGTATGATCACACCGTCTAGCGGTGCTTCCTGAGTAGGATGCACTGAGAAAAAAATTAAATTAAAGAATTAAAAATACAAAACTGAGACTGGGAAGATGAATTTCATAATGATCCAAAGATAATATGGCAGCTTAAAAATCCCATGTCCTGGTTAAATTCAAAGCACTGGTAGAGAATATTATTCAATAATTTCAATGGAATTTGAATCTCACAGCTGCAGACTCTTTGCCCAGATACACCTCAGCCAACTTTACATGCCTGCACTGTAGATGCCCACATCTGTGTCAGAAAGAAGGCTCTTATTTTCAGGACATGATTCAACTGACCTATTTTTGTCTCCAATGACGCAAGGCAAACTGCACGAAGGAAATTTCTCTCCCTCAACTATAAAGGGAAAGCAAAGGAGATGGTTTAGATGTGCTGATCTGTGCTACTGAGATCCATCTTTGGACAGATGAGATCCACCCTCTGTCCTCTTCGAACAGTCCTGAAAAGCACAGGAGCTCTGATAATACACCAAATGCTCAACAGAGCCAGGGCCTGCCTCCCTCCCAATATAACAGACTTGATTTACACTGAAATTTAGGTCTCTGAAGGAGTTCAGAGACCATAATCAAGTGACTGAGCACAATTTCCATGTTGAACTAAATGAATTATAGGGTGTATTATTAATGGTTGTAAGTGACTGACAAGCATTCGCCTGAGGACAGACAAATGCAGGAAGCAAATGTTTGTATTGATTCACATGTTAGTCTTGCAACTTGTGACCCCAGAAAACTTTTGAAACAAAGGCGGAAACATGTTTTCAAATTACCACAGGAAAAGTAAAGTAATCCCACCCCCCACCAGTCAAACAATTTTACAGCCAGCAGACTGCACAAAACCACATGGAGGAGATATTTTTAATTAAGTGCAATATAAGGAGAATAATGGTCACCCGTATTCAGTCTAAACAATTATTAGCAAAAGGGCCTTAGTATTTTAAAGTAAGCCACTTAAGAAAGGCTCACTGTTTTAAACATAGGCTGTTTCCGATTATAAAGTAGAGCTTTTAATTAAGATTAGTAAGGCCTAATTCCAGCTATAATTTGGTTCCTTTAGTTAGCAAATGTCTATTAAAACCAAGCAATTAAGGTTAAATGGGTTGAAGCATTTAAAGCACTCCCTCCTGTTTCAAATACTATAATAGAAAAGACGATGTCAGTGACTAATTCTGACCAGAAGACATGTATTTATTTCCCTCAAGTTTTTCACTTCCTTGTTGATCATAAATTTTATTGAAGAAGAAACTTTTGGTAAACTAGATTTTCAGTGGAACAATATGTTATTAATAGCTTAAAAAACCAAAATATAAAATACAAATTCTGCAGTTTTATATAGTATAAAGTTTGTTCCTATTATGCTTTTTTCCTTGATTTTATAAATATCAGTAATAAGAATATGGACTAAACTCCCCAGTGGCCTATTTCTGTCTTTTGATAGTTGTGCTTATAGTTGGCATGGCCTTAAGCACAGATGTTGTGTGTGTACATAACAGGTAAAGGTAGCAGTAAACTATGATTTGTACTACCTACATGAATGGCCTTTTAAAGCATTCTCACCTCACCTTCCATTTCCCATTTTCCCCATTTTCACAGCTTCTTCAAAGACTGAAATTCTTCATGCTTGGTCCCACCTTAACGATCGAGTTATTTTAGCAAGTTCAAGCCAAATGGGGTGAGCAAATCAAGGCTGTATTTCTGAGGGCACGACAGCCTCCCCCACATCCCTCTGCCTGGCTGTGCCAGAGTCTGTCTCCAGCAGGACCCTCTGGTAACACTCGAACAGCAAAACTCTCACCTGGCTTTTGGACTCTTCTGAACTCCTCCAAAACACCCAAATAAATCACAGCGGTCAAGACAACAGGCTGTCAGGTGCTCTCACAGCTACAAACACCAGGGCTTTCCTCAGTGAAAGGCATCATGAAGGAAAACATGCTGCTCCTTCCAGAAAGTGTCCCTCCATCCCTTGAGCCCAGACTCTTGCCAGCTCAGGAAATTGTATCACGTAATCCTACTCAGGATAAAGACTGATGTTGTCTGCCCACTGTCTGCCCAAGCCTGTTGCCTTCCATACAGACCACCAGAATGCTTGTCTTAAAACAGCTCAAAATTACGACTAGTACCTAATCATAACATCAATATTAATGGACATCACTAAGAGCCCTTCAGCATAAGCAGTACAGGAACATATTCTAGTAATTCGTAAAAGCTAAAGCTTTTGGGTTTTGTTCTGTAAGACCACATATGACGCAGTCAATATTTTTTTTTATAATGCAGTTCTTGCCCTTCCCTCAAGAAAAAGATTTAAAAAAAAAAAATTTCAGAACAGACAGTGTAAGGATGCAAAATGCCAAAAGGATAAAGAAGAGAAATAGGTTTAATATACACCTAGAAGTGATTGTTAATACAAAACTTAAGTGACAACATTTTACATTTTACCCATATCACAAAAAAGTAATTTTCTAGTAAACAATCATACTATAAAAAATTTGATGGTGTTGTTTCCATTGTTAAAGCTTTTGAGAGAACAGTATTATAAGAGTTCTTCCATTCTGAAGCCATAATTTCCATAAATGTAAAACTGTGTGTATACAGAATAAACTGCTGCCATTTTCACAATGTGGGACATTCTATAGCCTAATGAAACACACTATATCCAACCCAAGCATTTTAGTATTCAGGTTTTTACTTCCAGACAACACGCTGAGGTTGTCTATTCCTCTCTTATACCCATGCCCTGGCTCACTCTTACAGCCAGAACAGTCACAGGTCAGAGAAATCCTGGCAGCCCTCCTTCCCTCATTTGTTCCTTGCACTCTGAATACGCCTGCACACTCCCGTCTGAATCGAGGTAAAATCACTTCCCTGGGAATTCAAGCCAAGCAAAAGCCAGAGGGTTCCACTTGTGTCTACCCTCTAGAAGCCAGATAACGCAGTTAGCCTCCCTCATGTCTTTGGGTTCAGTCTGCAGCACAGCCAAAGGAGCCTGCCTGCCCCCAGTGTGCCCATCCATGCACACAAAGCCACCACGAGAGCCCTTGGGAAAATCCCAAGGAAAATCCCAAGTTGGGAGCAGGAGCGATCCGTTCAGAGCCCCTGCCTTTGCAGCGGGTGCTGCACCAAGATCAGGTGAACTCTACTGCTGTGCAAGCAAGAATTGGGCTGCTTTAAGAGAAAAGTGGTGGTGGGGGGGAAGGAGATGCAAAGAAGAGCTTTGATCACATTCACCTTCAGACAGGTTGAAATGCATCAAGAAAAAATGGAAATTTCTAAATAAAGTTGGACTTTGGTGCTTTGTAGTTAGAGAAAAATACTGGCATGTCTCCAGGTCACAGGTTTTACGGAATCCTTTTCCAACAAAGTTCTGCAAACAGAAATGTGCACAAAGAATAAAGGCACAACTCTACTTGGTAGAGACACTGACATCTCTAGAGGCATGAAATCAGATATCAAATTTCCTCTATGCATGTGCTGCCAAACAATTTAGATGTGCATTACCTAGGCTAATTCTTCAGCAAAGCAAATAACCCACTTATTTCAACCCCTTTTTCTACTATAACAGGGAGACTGAAAGTTCTGAATGTGACCTCTGCTTCCAGATAATGAAATCAGAACAAAAGCACTTCAGAGGAGCTCCCCTCTTACAACAACAAGAACTAGAATGCACAGCAGTAACGTCCTGTATTATTTTCAGCAATGATATGTCCAACAAATACTTATTTCTGCAGAGGTTACCCTCCTATGAAGCGTGTTCTGCAGTAGCACCATTCCCTTCAACAACATTAATAGTCACCAAACTGGTATTATGCATTGCTCTTATTTCTTTTCCCCTCAGTAACATTTTTGATGTTCTGTGAGCAAGATGTTAAATGTAAGGACTGACAGTGGTTCATGCAGATCAAGGCATGGGAACGGTACTATGAAGCTTAGTAGCCTCACTCTGAGAGAGTAAATGAAAATTGGCTTTTATATTCTCTGAGATAACAGCTCATCTGCTTAACAAATTGATTGTAAGAATTGGAACAATCTGAAAGTTGTTTAATCTGTTTATTATTTCTGATTCTTTGATAGCTGTAAAACATTGTCGATAGCTGTGAAAGCATGGTCTTGAATTTGATATGTTGTCTCTGGGTCCTACAGCACCAAACAAACTGCGCTAAGTTTAGGTCTAAAGCATGGGCAGGATCAAGCTCTTAAATCACCTTTTCAAATGATCCTGATTTTTTTTTAATTCCTTGGTCATTGAAAAAAAACCCGTGACCTTCTACAGGCTCCAGAGAAACAGCGCTGCAATGTAAAATAAGGCAGTAATTTCAATTTAATAAAGCACTTAAACAGAATTACTTTGAAAGGTAACAGTTTCTTAAGATTAGGCACATGCTTGAGTACTTCAGTGATTCACGGCATTCGAACAAAAAAATTCTTCCAACTGTAATGTAAGGGTATTCCTTGTGCTCAGCATCTTAAATGTGTAGAAAAGTCTTGAAATTTCAAGGGGGGTTGTCAGACCCTATCTTCAGTTTCTTGTAACTCTGCCAAACATTTATGTATGAACTAGATTTTTTCTTACAAGGTTATCTGCTTTAAAGCAGGTCTTTTTTCAGTTGATATTTAAAACAGATATATATATATATATATATATATATATATATACACACACACTAAAACAAACAAAGGAAAACCCCAGGAAGTTAGCTTTTTTATAAAGGGATTATATGGAAAAATCACTGCTTTGCTATATTTAAAAAGTTCTCCCCCAATTACTTGAACATATTTAATGCTCTCAGATTTTGGTTCCAATAAGGTGTCAGGGAGTTACCTTTCAGGAGATTTCTCCGGACAGAAAAAGACGGTCAAATTACAGCTGAAAATTTACCAAACAAAAAAAATTCGTTGGCCCCCTTCTTTCCCCCAAGAATATAATAAATTCAAAGCTCAACAGGCAGCTGCTGAAATTTAGGCACCTAAAGTTTCCAAAACATCCTTCTTGGTAGTTTTTTTCAACCTTATGCTGTAGTTTCACACCACAATGGCTCCAGAAACTAAACTAGATCAGGAAATCTATTCACCTTATCCACTACCAACTTCTCCCTGCCATGTGTCTCAGCCTCTGTATCTCAGTCCATTGACTTTTCAGGGTAGAAGTGCTTACAGGGCCAGGCTGTACTCCTTTGTGTTTCCTCCCACTTTTGAGGGTATTATTTCAGTGATATTCTTCACAGAATAGCCCCACATGAATTGCCCCTGTGCAAAAGAAAAAGCACGATCAAGGAAAAGGAACTTCCTAAATCAGTGCAGAGGGAGTACTACTCCTTTTGCCACCAGACTCCACGCACATTTTCCCTACAAATTCCTGCCGTACGTCCTCCATCCCAGGACTGCCTGAGATTTGGCCAAAGCTGCCCTGTGTTTAAGGCTCACAGCTATTCTGGGCTAGAACAGCCTTGGACTGGTACTGTGGGTACAGGGACTGTATCCACCATCCTCTTCCTCGGGTACAGACAGTGTCCCCCATCCGTGATTACCATAACCCCCACAGCGTCCTAACAGCACGCATGCTAACGAACAGAGTGGCTGCTACCTGGCTCAAATGCAGAGGAGACAAAAGCAGCATTAGTGGAGCTTTTTCGGGCAAGGGAGCAGCAGGAGGTCACGTTTCCTAAATCCTCCTCTGCCATCATCCCAGCAGAAGCTCCCTGACCATGTCCTGCATCAGCCTCAGATCAAAGAATGTGTATTTCAGCAGCGCAATGGACACACAGGAAGACAGTGCCCATAATCAAAGAGGAGCTAACAAATGATAGCTAATAGCCAGGCAAAGATGTTTTTCCAGCCAGCCACTGGGGAAAGAGCCATGTGTCTGCAGGGGGTGGAAACAGCAGGGAATGTGCTGAGGGACAGGTGAGCTCCGAGCTGCTGATGGGGGCCAGGAAAGAGGTGGAGAAAAGGGAGAAAAAGCAAGAAAAAGGGGAAATCTGAGAGCTGCTTTGACTTAAAGACAAAGCTCAAGGGAAAGGAGCAGTAAGAGGCACTTAGAGCTTACAGCTGCCAGCTCTCCAGGCCCAGAGGTCTTGCTGTGGGACACTGGCTCTCAGAACAACACTGCAGTGACTGCAGCAAGCCATTGAGAGGACAGGGGAAGAAAATCTAAATGAAATAATTGAAAATACATGAGAAAAGAACAAAAGCAATGCAGGATTTGCAGTAGGGAAATGACAGGGTTAAAAGAGAGCTGAGTTACAGAGTATACAAAACAACATAATGAAGACTGCAAGGAAAGGGGACTGCACCAGAAGTAAAGGTGTCAGGTGGGAAAACAAGGAAAACTGGATAGTATCTGGCAGATGTAAAAAGAATGAAGACAAAAGAAGGACAGACCTATTGAGCTTAGTACATTTTATTTATGCTCTTTCATTTCATAATAATTTTCCTGGCCGTTAATTTACATTGTCTATCTGGGGGGAGAGAAGTTAATTCTAAACACCAAGTTTAAATCACCCCAGGAGGCCACCCTGGGTTCTGCAGCTTAGCAACTGTTGAGGCTGATGGAATTTTATATATATTTATAGGTTGCCAGAGTACCCATAGACCATCCAGCAGACAGGGAGCTTATCAACTATTTAGAGAAGTGTCCTTGGAAAAAAACCCTCTTTTTTCCAAACTGAGAATTACATGTAACGCTGTTGAAGAATGAGGCCCATATTTCATACGGCATGGTATTTGTTTATGCAAAATATAGTGATATTTGTATCCCAGAAGCATTTCTGGAGAGAAAAAAAAAAGTTGGAGTGGATGTTCTTTTACTAAGTCAAAATGGAAGATTTCCAAAGTGGACCACCGGGGGAGCTGTTCACTGAAGCAGCATTATGGGCTGTCAGAAAGCAGCTCTGAGAGGTAGGACAGGGTAGGGAAGAAAAGGGAGAGGAGAAAACAATAGGGTTCATGGCACATGGGGACTGGTGGCCCTGGGTGCAGTTAAACAGGGCATGTCAGCCCAACTAAAGGATATTCTGGTTTTAGGGGACGAACTACTGAACAAAGTTGGGAAACTAAAGTAATTTGAATAAATAAATAAATAAATAAATAAATAAATAAATAAATAAATAAAATCAAGGCTCAACTCTGACCAAAACAAAAGCCTTATTCACTGAACAGAAGCAGCATGAAGGAGGAAAAAAAAAAGTTGCCATAAGCTGTTAATTCACTTAGGCTGTAATAAAATTCTGATTTAATACAGAATGTTCTCAGGAGTATTTTCTTACTTGCTGCTACTTCTCCACTTCTCCATCCCCCAAGAAAATTCATCCCCTGGTGCAAGTTAGAAAACTCACAAGTCAGAACTGAGTATTAAATAGTACCAGACAATTAAAACAAAATAGGAGAAAGTAAAAACAGATATATAGAAGGCCTCAGAATTCAATTCTGGGAACACTTCTATCAGCCTAAACCAAATAAAATGCATCAAGCTACCCAGTAAGAGAAAGGGAAAATAAAAAAGCAGTTACCAGCTCAAATCAAAGAAGCTAGTTTATATTCCCTCTCCTTCATTTTTTTGACAACATGTACTGCTTCATTGTGAAAGCCACTTTCAGCACAGAGGCTCATCCAGAGTAAAGCCATAATCTGTGTGAATCAAACTGGGAAGGAAGATTTGACCCTGGAATAGAAGTCCCCATAAAATCTAGAGGTGGCAGAGTATGTGTCTCTGTGCTCAGATGGGCTGCAGCAAGCCAACCTCACAAACCCAGCAGCACAGACTTGGAGCACCGGGTCTCACCTGGAACACGGCCCTTAGGGGAGGGTGACATGAACCTCAGCACATGACATGAACACCATCTGCCAAGGTATTGTAACCCCAGAAAGCACAGCAGCTTCAGCACCTAACATCCACCACAGACCTCATTCAGGGAGATCAAGGGAGTCCTTGAAAATATTAATTCACCTTCTACTGCAATTGGAAGAACCATCAATCAGGAAGAAGTCACTTAAGCTGCCTTGTTCAATGGCATCACTGTTATTCTGCAGACAGATAGAACAAGTTTAAGCTCACTAGAGTTGTGCAAGCATCAGGATGCCCGAGTTTCAGAAACCAAAGGACACCCAACAGTGTCCCAGCTCCCCCAGGACATCACTGAGGAAGATGACTCACTTGAGAAAGAATTGCTGACCGTGGATTGATGGGACACCATGGAGCTCTTAAAAGAAGTGGGACCATTGTTCCACTTGAAAGATATCCAGAAGCGCCTTACTTACTTAGCCCTGCAGACAAAAGGAGGCTCTGGTATGAGATATACTGGACTGGGAGCTGGGAAATGAGAAGTCTGGAAAGTCCTGTGTTTCCAGGTTGACTGATTCAGAGCAGCCCTGTCACAATATTTGGATTCACTTTTGAAGAGCATGAGAAGAACACAGCAGGTATTTCAAAGACCAGAATAAAATGAAAATCCAACGAGTGAGACCATGAATGAGCTTCTTAAGAAAATGAAAGATAAAACAGGTCAACAAGATTAAAATTATAAGAGGAATATTAAGTCAAGCCTGGAGAGTCAATCATTATTATTTAAATGAAAGTTATGAGATTTTTTTTCCAATTTCTAAGATTTGTTTAAAATCCATTAAAAACAGATCTAACAGACAGGTACAAGTAGAAACTTGGCTCCACATCCACAAAACTACTGAAGATGATAATGACTGGTCGGAAGGGACAATTGGTCTGTGTTTCCAAATGGACATATGCAAAATATAACCAGCTGTGAGGCTGAAAACACCTGTGATTGAGGCAGGAATGGTTTCTCTTATTTTGAGAATGTGCTACGCTTAAACCCAGTGAGGTGCTAGCACTGGGGCAATCAAGAATAAAGGCCCTCATTGCAGATTATCAGCATCACCTGCCTATCTATCTAGAATGATTATTTACATTAAGAAAAAGACTACAAATACGTGAACATATGACTGACTTAACTCACTAGAACTGCACAGTCCCACTCACCAGCAGTCAAGCAGAACTGCTGCTGATACAGCACAAATTTCCAGCGTGAGCAGAAATCTGAAAATCACCCTCTCAAGGCTGACTCTACCAAGACACTTTGCCATGGTATGTGTATGTTGCCCTCAGCAAGAAATCCATCATCAACATTACGAAGCTTCACAGGAGAATTAAAAAAAAGAAAGAAAGTCCAGCTGAAAGTTGTGAACATTTCTCTTCTGCACAAAGAGTTGAAGAAATGTAACAACTGTATGAGACTGATTGTTAGAAGAACTGAAGCAGAGTTCTGAAAATACTACGACAGACAGTAGAAAACATGCTCCAAGAGGAAAATCTCAGTCAATACGGGAAAGCTCAGAGTAGAGTTTAACAATCCAGAAGCAACAGATCCCAATAAATGTGTCTTAAGGGTCTTACATATAAGGTATAACCCAAAAGAAAAAAACCAACAGCTAGAGCAACTAACTGAAATTACAGTCACACTGAGGATAAACAGTAGGCTAAGGAAAAAATCTACCTATAAAATAAACTTTAAACACTAACTGGATATAAAATGGGCACAGATAAACATCAACCAACCACTATACAGAGTATTTTAACCATTAATGGCATGAGAGTTTGGAGTAGTCAGAGAAGTAGCATGGGGTGAAAACCCCAAACAACTGGGTTTGCGAGGTAAATCCCTTCATACACTGTTCAGTGACAGAATATCCTACAACTGCAAACACACAACACTGCATCAGAGACAAAGAACGCTCTGTCAAGACATAAGGAATCCCAGGACCTGGAATCCTTTCGAACCTTCTGGAATTTCCATTGCCTTGACACAATTTTGTTGAGATATCAACCTGTGGGTAAGCCAAAATTCAATGTTGAGAAGGTAAGGACAAAGTCCTGCGGACCATGAAAGATCATGCCTGCAGCTGAATCCAGCCCACTGCTTTTGAGATCATGACTAAAATCACAACAGGGAAGACTTCTTAGGTAATAGCAGGTGTGCCAGAGGGCAAGTAAATTAATTAATTACAACTTAATGGATTTTTTATGTTGACTAGAAAAGGAGAATTGAAAGCAATTATTTTTTAAAGATTACCTGAGCTGGACACATTATTCTGTCCTATGAAAATGCCAGCTAGAGAATTTGTGTACAAGGGATATTGATACATTATGTGATATGGGAAAATATCATGGCAATGCTGACCAGGACAAAGCATAACAGATACTTGATTAAAGAAAGAAAAAGGTCAACTGAAATCTACAGAGGGAAGCAGAAGACAGGACACAGGAAGAATGAGGAACTCTTCTGTCTGGAGAAAAAACTGTGCTCTGTGGGAAGAAACAGGTCAAGTGGTTCAGGCAAGAAAGCTAGCCAGAAAAAAAGAGGGAAGAAAAAGATCTGTGAACTGAAAAGTCATCCTCAATCCTCATAAACTCTGGAGAAACCCAGGCCAAATGACATTTTGAGAGAAAAATCAAAGTTCAGAAAGAAATTCCCTACTGAAGAAACTTAACAGACTGTTAGGAAGATGTTTCATTTCCATATAATTGCTGCTAAAGCTCTCCACATGTCCTTAAAGTAATACTTGTGCCATATGTATTTCTCCCCATCCTTCAGCTCACAGCAGCAAACCCTGAGCAAAATCCTGCACAAATGGCTGGGCTTCACATTTACTGCATTGGCCTAAGGATCCCATTGTTTAGAAAAACCATGAATACACAGGAGTACACAAATACATATTGATATACTGGACACGTTTGTACAAATATGCGCTCCTAAGGATCATCCAGAAAATGTTATTTCCCATACTCTACCCCTCGCTCTAAATGGATTTTAAGTGAACAAAAGCAGTATTTAAGACTACTGTTTAAAATAAACAAACGTGAATGTTTCTAAATTAATTGCAACGCCTCAATACAACCTAAACTGGCAGTTCACTAAAATTTATCAGAACGAATTTGATAATATAATGTCTTTAAGCTCACTGTACTATATGAATGGCAATTCTACTTGTTTAGTAAAATCTGGTTGTATGAGAGAGCCTGGACTACAAGCAAGTTAATTATGGTATAATGAATTTTCTTCAGACATGAAGCAACACAGGCAGATTGCTACAAACTTAGCCAAAGAGGCTCCTTATCTGTACAAAATCTTTTTCTCATAGGTAACTAGTTTCAGTGATCAAAAGGCTTATTTTGAAAAGCCCAGTTATAAAGACCGAGAACCATTTAATGACCCAGTTTTGGATCTGGCATAACAAAAACTATCCAGTGGGTTTCATCTTTGTTAACAGTCACTTTTACTCTAAAAGATAACTTCTAACAGCTGATCACTGAGGTGGTCTTGAGACAGAATACTAAATACCAATCAATTAAGCTAGTCTGTTTATTTCTGTGGGTTTTGAATACTTAACCTCAAGATGCAAAATAAACCCACTCTCCATGTACAGCAGGCCTGAGGCAGATCTTAGACCTGCCACTGACCGCTATGACCCTTCCTTCTAATTATGAGCTTACTCACTTATGAAAAGGACATAATAATATCTGCCTGACAGCGAAGGTACCTAACTTCAGTTCCAATGTTTCAAAGTACTTTGGGATCAAATTAAGAGGTACTACATAAATAATTCAAAATAAGCTCCAGACAGGAAACATTCAAAAACATTTCAAGCTTTCTGCTTACTCTAAAGTTTGGTATTAATTACCAACTTAAGACACGGAGCTGAATCTTCAGAAAAATCTTTAGAACTGTTACCATAATGTAGTAGAAAAGAAGTTATACATCATGCACAGTAACACCTGGTTTAGACAGCTTACATTACCTGACTGATGCTGAACATTCGTGCAGAACATGTTGCAGTCTGCCCCAGCTTACTTTACTTATCAGGCTTGTCAGACACAAAATTCTATTAGATATGAGTTTGATATCAGACATATATGTTCCATTATTCTGTACATCATTACAAAGATCAATCTTGGTTTTTACTACTTACTGAGTTTGGTTTTGTGTTTTGTTTTTTTTTTTTACTGAGCCAAGGCAAGTCAGGCAAAGAGATATATGTGTATTAGACAAGCATGAATATTAGCCGTGTCTATGACTAAACAGAGCTCAACAACTAAAATATGAATAGTTAAAGCATAAGGAAACTTTTAATGTACAAAACCAATACAACCAGTACCAAAGCCAAGAATGCTGTAAGGTCCACAGCTGTGGCCATGAGTGCATTTTCTCAGAGATCTGTAGCTCCTTCCCTAGAAGGGATGAATAGAGAAAGAACTGGTGCTGAATGATTATCCCACTTGCAAGAAAGAAAATCTGGCTTCCAGCAGAACAGCAGCTGAGAGATGCAAGAGCACCAAAAGGTGGACAGTCAGAATTTGTCTCTGTCAATTTAAGCCCAAGACAGAAAAATATGACAACCACAAAAATGCTTTAGGAGGGCACTTGAACAAACATTTTGGAGGTCCATGGAGAGTAATATGTGGTTTCAAATTTTTGTAGACCAGCAAAGTAATTTCTTGGTCTTCAATCTTTTTAATGGACTGGCTGAAGACATTTTTTAAAAAGCTGCATTCTGCCATAGAAAGAGAGAGACTTGGAAGGAATATGTTATACCTACTAAGATCTACAAGCAGGAAAAAATAATAATCTTGCATCTTTTATTTGTAAGGTGTTCTGCTGTGATTACAATATTTGTTCTTTTCACCAGAGAATCTCTCCGCTGAGATTCAACAGACAAGATCAACAGACAAAATCCAAAATATGAGTGTACACGGAGCCTAATAAAACCTGCTAGGTCTTTTTCAGTTACAAGACTGATGTGAGGACATAGAGAAGTAAAATACGGTTTTAAAAGTCTGTATAACCACAATAATCAGAAAATCTTCCTTTTAAAATAGTGTTCCATGGACTAGAAACATATGATCATGACACATGTAGAGTGCCAAAGAGAAGCAAACTCCAGCGCCCTACTTGAGTAGGTACAGAAAATCTCCTTCTGTAACTTGTCCGGGGAAAACAATGGCGAGTCCTTTCCATCAGCTCTCTGCCGGGGAGCTGGCATGGGGCCCATCCCATCCCATCCCATCCCATCCCATCCCATCCCATCCCATCCCATCCCATCGCGGGGCCGCACCCACGTGTTTGGCAGCGGGTCCACCACTGCCCAGGAGGGGCCAGTGCTACCAGGGAATCGCCTCGGTGGGGAACGCCGCCCCCGCACACCCCCTTTTCCATTTTATTCTTAAGAGCAGGCTGGCGGGCACAACATTTGCGGTGCCGGACAATTAGCAAAAGCAGCAGGGGGATGCTTGCCAATAACCACCCAGATTTGAGGTTAAGCAGCTGTAAATCTGCATTAATCGTTTCAGGAATTCAGCTATTTACAAAAGCTTTTAAAGAGCAAACAAATAAGAGAAGGGAGGGAAGAAGAGACTGGAGAGGAGCCGAGCTGTCCTTACCTTCACACTGCTTCCCTTCCCCTTTGTAGCCCGGCTTGCAGATGCATTTGTAGGATTTTGGTGTGTTTTGACAAATTGCGTCGATGTGACAGTCATCCGTAGCTTCTGCACACTCGTCAACATCTGGAAGCACAGAAAGAACCCCAAGGGGACAGATAAGAAGGGAGACCTGAGACACAAAATGCCAAGGATAGATATTCCCCTTGGAGCTGTTTGCCTGCCCACCTGCCTTCCCAGTGTCATGCTGGAAATGAGAACATCTAAGGATAACTAACTAAACCAGCCAACATGATATTCTCCTCAAGTCGCCCATAAGCACTGCTCCACGGAGCTGGAGGGACTTGGTCTCACATTTCTGCACTATGCATGAAATACTTAGACACTAGAAATTAGCTTCTGCTGTATAAGTCTGGTACTGGAGACCTACATCTTAGTAAAGCAAGAGAACACTTAAATTACCTATAAAAGGAGAAAAAAAGACCACTTGCATGTTCTAGCACAGAGATTTTCTTAATTTATAAAGACAGACCCTAGTTTAAATAAATTATGCTGGTGGGGGAACGGGAAAAAGAAATATTTGAATAGCAAAACCACATTAATACTTTTTACTAAGAAGTAAAAAAATAAATAAATGGAAGACCATATGAAACCCGGTAAGGTAGTGTGGAGGAAAGCAACCTGCAATAACATCATCTACTTGGACTAACACCCATGTAGGAGGAAAAAAGTCCCAGCAGTCGTCCCGGCCCCTGCTCGGGCGGGTGCCTTACTGGGTAAGTCTGACTCTGAAAGCGGGGACCCAGACCGCTTTTCTTGTTTTCGGAGTAGGAAGCCTTTACAAACATTGCAGTGACGGGCATTCGTTCTCTGCCCCGGATTTGAAGAGGATGGGGAGGGAGGAGGGTGAGAGAGAGTCGAGATGTGGTAGTCGTGGGAATGTTAATGAAGTGAGCATAGGGGAAAGAAAAAAACAACGCAACTCCGACCTATTCAGGGTAGGGGTGCGCTGGGAACATGGGAACACTTAAAGCCCTGCCCGAGCTGGCCCGCCCCCNCAGCGCGGCCGGGGTGCCACCCCCGCACCTCCCAGGGGGTTCCTCCCCGCCTCACGCCACAGCCACATCTGCGGCTCCCGGGAGGACGCGTGCAGGCAGGCAGGGGAGCGGTGAGCAGCCGGAGAGCGACCTGCAGAGCTTCACAGGGCACAGCCCCCGCTTTATGGTCAGGAAGCACCGAGGAGACAGGGTTGCTGCGGAGGGAGGAAGGCAGACGGGCATCCAGCGAGGGGCTTGTGCGGTTGGTTTCATGCCAGTTAGATTAACAGATCCTCAAAAAGGTGCACTAAAGTGAAAACAGTTTCATTGTTAGCTTGAAATCCTAACGCTAATTGTTTCAGAAGTGCTCACTCAGCCATCTCCAGTGATAACACACGGATCCTTCAAAGTCACCGGGAGCAGGAGGGGGCTATTTAGAGAGGGCAGAATATGCAGATATTGCAGCATGGCACACAGCAGAGAACTTCTCTGAGAGGTGCAGATCAGGGCGGCCCCGCGGGGCACCTCTGGAATCCCAGCGAGAGAATTGCCTGGACTCTGTATTGTTGTTGTAGGGGTTTTGTTTTGGTTTTTGTTTTTGGTTAAGAAAGAGGAGGACAGAACACCGAGCCTCGTAATTTTCCGGACTAAGGCAGGGCTGCTGTAATCTGTTGCCTTCTTTCTTGTCCATTCGTTTATTTTTACCGCTGAGCCAGTTCAGATCTAGCTGTGATTTACGTGAATTAGCTTAGGTGTTGCCCGGATCAGGCACCGATTCAGTCAAGCACAAAGAGAAAAGAAGTTTTTGGGGGGGTTGGTCTGTTTTTTTTTAATGCTTTGGTTCATACTTTTGAAAGTCATTAAACCGGCACCCATTTCCCATCAAGATCAGCAAAAGTGACAGCTGGACTCTTTATAATGCCGTCAAAAATTCAAACTGCATTGAGCCAAGGGGGACATTTCACAGCAACCAGAGGATGCCTGGGAGTCAGGCGTGAATGCCAATGAGTCAAATGAAAGGGCAAAACCAAGTATGAGCTCCACATCTCACATTGCATCACTCGGACTTTAGGAACTTCTAGGCTGACTTCGTTCATTTTGTTACATTTAAACTTCTCTATCCGAGGAACAGGGATTTTTTTTTCCACACCCTCCCCCTCCCCCC
>VZTG01001085.1:351154-405369 GCA_013397845.1 Melanocharis versteri
TTTGTTTTTTTTTTTTTTTTTTTTTTTTTTTTTTTTTTTTTTTGGCGTGACCCGGCTGAGGTGCAGCGGCGGATTCCAAGCCCGAGTGTTCCATGGATACACGGCGCGCCCGTGCCGCGGAGGTCCCCGGAGGGAGCACCCGGTGCCTTGGAGCGCCACCTCGTGACCGCCACGGCAGAGCCGCCCCAGGGCCGTTCTTTTCCCAGACTTTGGAAGAATGAATTCTGTCCTAGGTGAAAAGGAAGGCTAAACCTCTTTTTCCCCTCTTTTTTTTTTTTTTTTGGTAGATTTTTAAAAAATATTTCACAATTAGCCTTTTCATTCAATTCCATGGAATCCTACTAAAATATATCATGGGATAAATCGTCCAAAAAGTTTGTACTTCATGAAGGAATTCACTAGAATTGTCTGAAAACCAACTAATCTCAACTTTTTAAAAAGCCACAGTGCGATAAAGAAGTTTGCTAAAGCAACAAAATAATTTCACTGCCTTGGTGACTCTCTCTCTGCTATGTATTATAGGAGTCACCTTAGCTGCATCTGTTGGGTTACAGAAATCACCACACTTGTGCCTGACTCTATACATTTGTAATCTACAACACCTGTATGGCACTCAGGAAAGGAAGTCCCCTTGATCTAAATACCGCATTGTCTATTTATGTCCTTGCTGTACTCCGAGGGTGGCATACAATTGGAAGCTGAAGATCATTCAGATCAGGTGTCCATTTTCTAACAAGCCTAACCCAAGCTCCTGACAGATAGAATACATGAGGAAATACAAAAGTACAGTATTTATCAAAAGAGGGCCTGAACTGTAAGTCAGGATTATCACATACAATAAAGAACATCATCTACAATGCCAGGCTAGCTATTTCCAGATGGGTCTTTCCAGACTCCTCCTTGCTAAGTAAGGGACACATCTTCGAAAAGGGATCCTCGTGGACCATCCTTGTCCACCTTTTCCACCTCTAAGTATGTTCCTGTGCTTGTTTATAATTATCTAACATCATCCCTATGTCAGTTCCACAAATGATTCTATGAAAAATTTTGTATTAGAAGTAATGACTAAGCAGCTTCTTCCAATGTGGACACTGAAAGCCAGATTCATGACTGTAAACCTGCTCTGGGTAAGGGGAGTAAGCAAGAGCCACCTGGGCTGCAGGTGGAGCCAGCCCAGCCTGGGAAGCACCTCCAGTGTTTCAGCTCTCTACCAAAGTACTTTAGCTCTGCCTAAAGACCTCTGGGCAGCTTGCAGCATGTTAATTGGCTCCTAATGTTCTTCCATACTAATGCCCTTAAAGCTTTTGGGGACTATTCCAATAAAATAATAATAATGCTTAATAATAAAAGACGTATGTTTTATTACGATCCATCTCTTTACAGAATTGAAGGTCCATGAAAAGCTGCATATCAGGCAGGAGCATAAATAGAATTGTGGCTGCAGAGCAGTACTTCCACCTTCAGAACACCTTCTCCCACAGATATGCACCATTCCAAAAGTGCTTTGAAAAGACAGATCAGCATCTGCACAATTATTTGGTTTCCCGGTTTGCTATTTATGAACACCTGTATATTGGAGCCACTCATGCCTCAGGAGGCAGCACAAGCTATTGATAGGGCTGGGAATCATAGCAGTCACTGAACAGCCTGTGCAAACTTGAACCAATGGCTTTACCTCTCCGTTTCTGTTTCTCTTCCTTCCTTCCTTCTGCCCATCTTGTCCATTTGCAGTGAAAGCCCACTGTAGCAGAGCCTGTCTTTCACTGTATTAATACAGCACCTTCCAAAACAACATACTAAACTTGTTTTGTCTGTCTCCCCAATTAGGGCTTTCATGAGGCCAGTGAGACACATAAACCCTGACCCTTATAAGTTCATTTCACCTCTTTTTCTGAACTGTACTTCAAAGAACTGAGAGAGCGACCTGGCTCCCTTGGATAGGGGACAAGGAGTCCATGTGCCAGAATTTGTGCTGGGAGCAGCTACACTTTGAACCCTGAACCATGTATCTCCAAACTTTACTTAAATACTTGCTTTTAGGAAGAAAGAACAATGCAAACCCAACTCTCCAAAGCAATATGAACTATTCTGCATTTGTACACATACTTAGGGGAAAGCGTATGAAACTAACAGGCAATAGACATGCATAGCACCACATACTCAATGCTGTATTACTTCTTTCCAGGAAAATACAGCAAGTTTCCCAGAAGTCAAGTAGCAGCATGCAGCTGAAGTAATTCAGTGATTTGTTCTTGTACATGGGAGTAAAAAACAACAACAAAAAAAGTCCATCATAATCCATAATGAAAGTTTTTGCACAAGAAAATTCAGCATATAAGAGGATGAGGATATTTTTTTTTTCCTAATTGGAGGGAATGGGAAATTACATAGCAGCAGCTGTAACAGATAAGAGGGGACATTTATTCCATAGTTTTGGTGAGATCACCATCAGTTTTATATCACTCTCCCATCAGTGCGACAATGTGTGAAACCTTGTGGAAGTAGTGGTAAATTTGGATATTCTAGGAAAAAAAAGGTGTAAGTCAGTTCCAGACTTTGAAGAGAGACAACTCATGCTTGAGGACAGCTGCTCTATGCTGTTACCTTCCTCCAAAATTTGTCACCTGCTTCATCCAACTGTCCCTTCCCTTTCATTGCCAGGGTGCCGAAAGAGATGGAGACTCATGCAAAAGCACTTCCTTAAACCTGTAATTATTTTAACACAGTGGATCATGAGGCTCCTAAGGCTCAAAACACTTTACTCAGCATTACTAACTACAAATCCATAAGCTTCTTTCCTCCTAACTGTCTCATGAACAGTTTTCCATTCAGAAAAATGCTTTAACAGCTAGAAAGAGGGAGGGAGAGGAGGGAATTACTAGGAAGAGTAATGGAGATGTTTGGTTTTTTCCCTCCTGCTTGAACTATAAGCACTGAGAGGGAAAGATGATAACATTAATGAAGAGATGAAAAATACCACCATCACCATGAAAAGTAGAGTAGATCCTTCACTACTGATGCTCACTCAGTCCTAGTAAAAGCATATTTTGCCAAGATGGAGGTTACATCTCAAACAGGTGAATGAGGACTTGATGCATAAAGAACTGGATAAAACTTTATAACCTTCATTATACAGGAGACTGGTTACAGCAGTCTCTCTTGAAATTAGTACGGGAAACCTCTAAAAGCTGCAAGAGAAATCACACAAAACAAGGTTGTGCCTACTACCTGCTCTGGGATTATACCTTAGCAGGTGGGAGAAGATGACAAGGACCTGTGGAAATATACCCCTGAAAAGGATACCTTCTGAAAGTCCTGTTTCATAACTCTGTTGCCAAAATAGTTTTAGAAGTGGCAGTGATGTGTCCTTGTGTTCACGAGGAGGTGGGCAGTGGCATTCTGAAATGGTTTGGTTTTGGGAAGTGAGGGCATAAAGGAGCCAGAAGGGAAATATCAAGGGAAAAATGATCCAATTGCTCTTTATCCATGCACTTTAGACTAGAGTAGGATGAATATTTTAACTCAATGACTCCTCCCCTGAAGACTTCAAACCAGTGACTTGTGTTAGCACAAGTTCTGGCTCCTAATTTGCTGCAGATTGCTTGCCATTGTATTTTAGGATTGGCAGTTCAGTTACTCTCAAAATGAATCTCACTGATTATTGCGATTGCAAAGAAATACGTTGTATTGCTGCTGTTCTAACGTGATCCTCTTGACCACCCAGGTTTGCACACTAAAAATGTCAAGCAACTCAGAGGAAAGTACTGTCTTAGCTATCTTAGGCTTACCATAGTTAGTTTAAATCTTAAACCCTGGATAGTCATTAACTGCTCTGGACTGCACAGGACAGCAAACAGAATTCCAGTAACACAACAGATGAGAGAAAGCTTTTGGGTTGTGTTAGAAGACATTTTCTGATCTCTTGTTTGAAAGTGAACTTTTTCTCAAAAATGGCTACAGCTGGCTCTGATTTCTTCTTCAAAGCACTTTGGGCCCTCAGGCTGAGGTGCTTTCTGTTGTACCCATGATCTGTGGTCAGCTATCAGTTTGCTTTCCCGGTCTAATCAAGGCCTTGAACATGCAAGGAACACTGAAGCATGTACATATTTATCAGCAGGACTGCTCTTGCCTATAGACTTGTGCAAAGACTGTCTCAGCAGGCTTGGAATTGTATAGTGCAGGATAAAGAGAAGAGGCCGTGCCCCCACTCACAGTCCCTTTATCCTTCAGCACGGTTCAAAACCAGCTGTGGGGAGTAACATGGCTCTAATCCTCATGGGCAGTCCTCTCTGCTCTGTGGGACACACCACGGCAGCAGTTCAGAGGCAAGAGCTGATTCAGCTTCACAGAGGACTTAATATTGTGAAATTTTAATTTTTTCTGATTCAGAGCCCTGCCTACCTGCCCTCCCTTCCCTCAAAAATATTAAAAAAAAGAAAAGAAGTCCAAAACCCAGCACAAACCAAAAGCACTCACAGAAGCCCCAGGACTTCCAGAGGCTGCAAACTTCAGCTGTAGCCTGGCAGAGCAGCTGCAGATGTGGGTGAGTTGGCAGAACATCTTGCCAAATCATGCTAAGATCTTGTAAGACTCCTGCAACAATCCTTTTGAACCTTTCCTGAACCAAAACCATTTAATTTTTAAGATTAATAGCAGCAACAAGACTCCAGGAAAATTCCGACAGAAGCTTTTTAATAAATTTTTTTCCTGACTCCACAATTCCACAAACAATTAAAGGTTATTTCTCAGGACACCTTCTTGCAGACGGGAAGGAAAGATATCTGTAATGCAGCCAGCTCCTGCAATTTTCCTCCGTCCCTACCCACCCAGCCACTGAGGGCTAGAGTGAGATTTGTGTACTGATTTGGAATTCTGCATTCTTCAGGGAGGCCCACAGTACCAAAGCTGCTCTCAAGACCTTCCCTTTAATTTGCTGTAATATGAAGAGAGTCCAATGCTGTTGAAACTTAGATAGTTTTGCATTGCAGCATCTGTTCAATTTACTGCAGGGACAGAAACTCTTCCATCAAAACCAGCTGGAGGATTAAGCACCAGGTCAGAGCATCAATCCCTTTACCAATCCAACTCCAAGCCAGCTATGTAGTGGGAGCTGTGTAGTACAGATTTCCTAAAATCAAAGTGCTTATTTTAGTTCAAGTGTAAACATGTACTCATCCCCTTGTTTAGCTGCAGTCCTTACTGCACACAATCCACAATTTAAGAGCCCATTGCCATATAAACGTAATCTTAAACAAGAAGCATGTTACTGAAGATGTGGTTGAGTTCAAGCCCTGACTTCATCCAGTAAGCCTGGCCTATTACCAGTAACAACCTTTATCCTAGACAAAACCTGTGTAGACCAAGTAAAGTTTTATTCCAAAGTAGGTACCTACATTGAAATATAAAAGCATATAATTCTTTGTACTGTAATTAAATGCATTTTAATTCAGTTACTCTGTTCATTCAACACAGCTGGACCGAGATGGGCTTTGATTAGGGAGACTGCATCCCCCTCCCTGCTCTGACTGTAGCCTTGGCCTTTTCAGCTGTGAAAAAATACTGTAAAACACTCCAGCTGCCACCTGGAGAGGCCAGTGAGTATCAGGTGGATAGCAGCAGAAAGTTTGGCCTGTAGTCCTGTAGCATGGGTACTGTGGGGCAAACCTGGTGAGAGATAACTTTCAGAGCAGCGCCATACCACAGCCAAAGGTTCAGAAAGAGGACAAGCAGGGTCCTGTCTCCTATGGTCCTGTATCTTATGGTCCTGCAGTAACTCTTTTCCACCTCCAGGCATGCTCAGATTAGCTAAGGATTGTGACAAATAAGAAGTTTCAACTGTTTTCTCAGTAAACAGAATAGTGCTTCTGAAACAAGAAGAGCTCAAAACAGGGAGAAGACTATTTTTCCTCATTGTCTTTTAAGGAGGAAGGATAAATCTCACAATAGGGTCTTTAAAATACTTGGATGCAGCGTTGTAAAGTTAATATTCTGGTTAAGATGACCAAGTAGATTATTGTATCATTTATATTAAATTAATAATATATAATAATTGTAATAATTTAAAATGATAATAAATATCAATTATGAAGTAGAGTTACATCAAAATTTAGACTAATATTAATTTTATAATTTATATTATAATTTATTATATTTTTATAATTATTTAGCTGATATAATTATATCAGCTGTGTTTCTCACATTTTTAGATATTCAATTGCTTAAAATGTTGATGCTGAGCACTATTATGAACCTCAGCACCAGTGAAAATGAACCTGTTTGCGTCTGAAAGGCTAGACAAAGGAAATGAAAAATGAAAGTTAGATCGAAGGATACAGTTGTGTGCTTAGGGTTCTAATGGGAATACAAGCAAAATTCAGTTCCCGCAAAACTCTACAGCAATAGGAAAGACCATGTCTTGTGTAGAATCATGCTACACTTGTCAACACACTAGACAAATCTTATGGAACCAGGCTATCATGATCTTTGTGGTTTGAGAGAAACTTCCAACAGAGAGGATACTGCAGAAAATATCCAAGCTCAAATCTTTGCCTCAGACTTTTCTACAACATCGACCAATGCCTCCCCTTCTTAAAACACGATAAAACAAAAAAGTCTATACACCCATGTGTGTTGATTTTTGCACTTCTAACCTGAGTTTAACAAAACAAAAGGTCAGCAAATCTTCATTCCTTCGAGCACATTTTCCCCAAGTCCCAGGACTCTGTTTCAGTCCCATGCTGGCTGCAGGGGTGATTGCAGTTGCTGTGAGGGAGCCCGTGGCTCACAGGCAGTGTTGACAGAGACGCCAGCCCCGTTTCCCAACACGGCTGTGAAGCACCCAGCAGAGATCCCTCTGCAGCACAGAAGGGGAACACTCCTCCCCAGACCCCTCGTACCAAAAGCATGCTGCATCTCAGCGGTAGAATGTATATCTCACACGTTTTCCCAGTAATCATGTTTAAAAGGACCAGGAATCGAGGTATCCTGGCTGCCTACTTCATCCTTAAAAGCACTTAAAACCCGGCTTGGTTACACGCTTGCAGAGGCTTTGAAAATACATCATTCTATCCAAATATACAGCAATGATTCCAGAGCCACTTGGAAACCCCAATTATAATTTTCTGCTAAATGAGTTCTCCTCCCTAAGGACTCTCCAGAGGAGCCTATGCTTTAGTGCACTAAGCTACCTATGAGATAGCTGAAGCTCAGACTAACTCAATTCCTGACAGGCAGCTGCAGTTTCAGCTGGTGTGAAATGGCAAATAAAAGAGAAGATTATCAAATAGAATTAAATGCAGCATCCTCAGGAGGCCTTGATATAGAAAGGGTAAAATTCCACTCACCTTAATCCTGCATATTATTGTGTTCAATTGAAAGGCCATGGCTGAATGAATAAAGACAGCAGGATTTAGTCTCATATGTTCATTCCTTCTCTTTTCAAATTACATGAAATACACAGTGCAGACCCATTATTAGTGTTGCCGTTTGTTAGTATTATTATGTCATTAGAGATGGAGTGGATTAACGCAGGTATCGTAAATTACAGTGAAAGTAGCTTACAGAAGATTACAGCACAGTTAGACTTCATAAAAGTGTGCTCAGAGAGCTGATGAAATCAGAAAAATGTATACTATCACGAAGTGAAAATGCAGTAGGCAGAAGCTACTGACTGCTTGAAAGCTCCCAGGCAAATTCTCATTGTTCTTCAACTTAAATTACACATCTAAAATAATTTGGAATTAATTGCAATGAAATACGGTAGAATTATAGACAAGCAAAATCAATGCTTGTGTCACCAGTTTCCAAATGAAAGAATCCTTGGACATCAAAAAGGCCACATGTATGTAGATATATCTACATGTGTCAAGACTGCAGATAGTACACGTAAGATCTTCTTGATGTTCAGAACCTGCATGAAACGCAGCATCCTAGGTTTCTCTTTTTGTACCTAGAAATAGACAACTTCATCTACATATTTGTATGGAGCTGACAGTGAACATGGCAGTACCTACCTTCTACAGCTCTCCCTGTCTGTTTTGTCTTCATCTAGTGCTTAATCAGGGCATTAGATGCTTGAACAGGATCTCAACTTTCATCTGCTTTCTACCTCTGCAAGTCCAGCCCCACAACTCACAATAATGTAGGGCTTTCTGCTGGCTTTGTTTGGCCTTCAGTTGCACACATTTAGGTTTGTGTCGAGGGTGTGCAGACCCTGCCAGACCTAAACAGCAAAATGAACAACTCTGCAGAGTGCAGAACAGCAGCGTCAGCCCTGTGGGAGGCTCGCACTGCATGTCCCCGTTCAACCTGAACACAGGTGAGGTGTAGGAGAGCCCACATCTCTCTCTGCAGGGGAGGGGTACCATGAGCAGCTGGGCAACTGCAGGTGCTGCCATCTGTGCCACTCAGAGTCATCTGGGCCTCACTTGGTGCTTCCACGGCTTGCCAGCTACAGCTGATCAGCCTGCACACTCTGTTTTGGGCAGAAAACAAAATAGGAACTCTGTCTTTGGACACCAAAGTTACAAAAAAGTCACTCCATGCTAGGAGCCGAGAGGGTGCAGCTCCAGAATCACTCCTATATCAAGCTATAGAAACTCCAGCAAGTCTCCGATTTGCAATTTCAAAAATTATTTATGATGAGGCCAGTATTGTACAACTCTCTTCTGTATAAAGAAATTGATAAATATTCATGAATTAGGTCTCATAACACAGAAAAGGGGATATTATTCTCCCCTAGTAAAGATAAGGGAAAGAGCATACAGAGAGGTTAAATTACTTTCTCAGGTTCACGTGAGAAGTTTGGAAAACCCAGAAATAGGGTCAGAGCCAGGATTTTGGAAGGAATTTCAGGTGTCTCCATTATAAATGTAAGAGCGGCTTGACACAGCGACAGCAAGCTCCGTGTCTGTTTGAAATCAGCCCACTCAAGAGGGTCCACAGTCAGACAACCACTACTACTAATGACCTTGGCAAAACTCAGTCCCTATTCTTGACTGCTGCTCCACAGCCTCCAGTACTGCAAAGTGCAGTGTGCTGTCCTACCAAAATACAGTGGGAGCTAATTAAAGGCTGTAACTTATCCCTAGCCACCCAAAAATTAAAGCCCCACGTTCATTAAGCACCGTTTTCTTTTCTAGTCAGTTCAACAGAGCTTAAATGCATTATCTTTACACTAGAAATTTAGGATAAGTCCCAGGTATTGCAGAACAGTTCTGCTCCAAGAAATCCTTTCACTCAAAAATAGATGATTACAACAGCTTCTATAAATATAAATTGTTTTGCAGCCAAAGACAGACATCTAGTTTTCACTGAAATTAAGCCAGCAAATCTCTTCTGCCAGTACTATAACAATAATCATGCTGATAGTGTTATTTCAGTTTACCAAAAGCCAGAATCCAATATGCTACAAATTAGATCCAGCACCAAAAGATAAGCAATGTGAAAGGAAATGAATACTAATACAAAATTTTAAATGTTTACATTTGTTTGCTGTGTTCGGACAGAAACCCAACATACACAAGCAATCTTACATTGAATTATAGCTTTATTTTCCCCCTGTTGCCATCCCCCCCACCCCTTTCTTTTTTTTTTTTTTAATTTAAAAGCATATTATGCAGACAAAGATATTATGAGACAGCACATTTCAGTTGTAAGGTTTTAGGACAGGGGAAGGAAAACCGGGCTCAGACCAATTAAAAGCTTTAGAGAAGAAAGGCAAATCAATTAAAAATGCCAGAGGGCAGGCATTGCTTAGAAATAGAAAAGACTTTGACAAATTTGAAATAACTCTGTTCTCCACAGTCCGTAATGGCAGATGAAAATAAGCTGCCCTCATACCCACAAATATTCAGGAGAGAATAAGGCATTTGATACCTCATTGATAATACAGATCTGTGCTTCCACACGCTGAATAAAACAAGCCACAGGACTGAGTTAATGTTTGGTGGGTACTTTGGAGATGAAAAGCAACGTATAAAATGTGAGGTGTTATTTTTAAGACACACAAGCAGCCAGCCTTCCAACTCAGCTGCTGAATTATTAGTCTTATTGATCTGCTACTGCATTATTTTTTACACCACAAAACCCGTTAGCTCTCAATAGAACGCAGGAACTGAAAAGACAATAGTCATAAAAAGATTTGCAATTTGGAACTTCAGAGAAATCATATTCCAATTTTGGCAGCTTACTAGGAATAAGAACCCAAACTGCCATTGCTGAATGTATCCTTTGACTGTAACTATAATTTAAAAGCATTGTCCGATGTAATTTCTTCTTTTTTTCACACAGTGATTCCAGGCCAATTATTTATCCCCCCTCCCCCATAAGAATAGTGTTTTGAAGTCAGCCAATGAAACATGTTTTATTTAAGGACTATATTCCTAGAGCAATGGAATGGATTCTTTGGAGACCTAAAGGTTGCAGAGCACTTCATTAGTTCCACATAATGAAAGAATGGTGCAATTGAAGGAGGTCTCTAAGGGAGAATGGTGTGAAAATTAGAGACTCGTCTGCTCACTTGCAAAAAGAAAAAAAAGAAAAGAAAGGAAAAAAGAAAAAAAGAAAAAAGAAAGGAAAAAATTGTCAAAAAGGGAAAAAAGGGGAAAGAAGAGGGGAAAAAAGGAGAAAAATGAGAAGAGGAAAAAAATTTGTGAATTTTCTAAATAAAGCACACTGTCTCCATTCAGTTCATGGAGAAAGGGTGCCTACTCAATCCTCTTACCATTGACAATATAATAAAACCAGAGGAACTTTTTTGAAGTAGATCTGCACATTCCACATTTGGATTGAGGGGCAATGGACTGTTTAAATTGCTATTTACATTTCCAGCTGTTTTACCAGTGATTTGCCCAACTTAATAGCTCTTTAAGCTTTTAAACAAGAAAATAGCTATTCTCACGACTCAAAGAAGAAACCATGGTTATTTCAGTCTGCCTCTATTGTAAAAGGCTTAGACCTCTCTCTCTTTATAGATGCCCTTCCCTTTATAGTACTTCCCTTTTCCATCTCCTCCTTCTTTCTAAACCTTCTTCCACTTCTAGCTCACTTTTTACATTATATACCTTTAGCACCATAATGTATCTTTGCTGATACTGCTGATTCAAGGAAAGTGTTTGCAAGTAGTCACCAAGGTTCCCAAGAGAGACTTAAGTTAGCCAGAAAATTAGATTTGCATGTATAATCTTCTGCTAGTTATTGGGGAGTTAGCCCATGTTAAACAACTTCTCTACAGCTATTGAAAAATGTATATTTATTTATCCCCTTTCCTCTGGGATATATTAAAAAAACCTAGACGTGTGTAGAGACACAATGTAAACTGTATTTTCTGCTTATTTTTCAGGCAAAGTGGAAGAAGAGGGCAAAGGGGCAGTCCACAGATAAGAACGAGACCAAGATGAAAGGTTAAAATGGGAGGGACGGTATTTCATAGTGGCTCTATAAAAAACTGCAATTATTTTGTTGTGATTTGAAAGCCCTGTCACCTATTAGCTTGTTTAAGTTGGCGCTAACAAACTGTAAAATCATGAAGAAGAAATTCAAAAGCAAAACCCACCTCCTCCTTTTCCCCTGATCAAAGCTTCAATGTTTTCCTTTTATTAACTCTAAATGTCCCCTGTGTTTACAGATGATTGCAACACTAGTCAGACAATGGAGCAAACAACCAAATCTAAACCTTGCAGGAAGTGGTAGCAGCAACTCTGATTAAAATTTTTGAAATTAATACGGTTCAGTAAAGAAAATTTTAGTAGTGGTTGGAAAAATTTAAGCTCTTTTTAGATTGTATCCTAACTCAAATATTTTTAGAGAAATGAGTTGCAACTGGTATAACACCGGACATCTGTGATTTTCTTTTAAAGGTAACACTTCATATTTAACAGTCATACAATCTAAACTACACATATTCTAAACTAAAATTCCCATTTTTTTTGGTAAGGTTTGTAAAAGTTAGTTTATGATCTCCAGACCAGGCATATTGGCTGCTGCTGAGCAAACGTTTGTCCTGGTGTCACACACTGGCATGTCACTGACAACACAGCAGTGTCACTAGGCCAGACAGGACCAAGAATCAATGTGTATTTGAATTACTGTGGCTATAAGAAAATTGGCTTGTAACTGGACCATCTGTTCCCTTCAAAAAGGAAGGGAGAAAACCTGCACACCTGAGTCACTGAAAGGTGACAAAATTCTAGAGGAAGCAATTTGAAGGTTAAATCAGGTGCTATCTTTGCCTACCAAGGAAAAAATAGTTATCAAGCAGCACAAAATCCGAGGTCCAGTAGGAGCCACAAAAAAAACCCGGAAAAACATCCAAAAAGTCTACGCACAATTAGACTTTATGAAATTTTTTTAGTGAAAAGAAATTCCATTGTCTTTTAGTACACTGCAGGAGGGTTGAAAACAAGCAGTATTTAGCAGAATTTTTTCTGGAAAACTCTTTACTTAGATTTTGAAAATTCTGAGGCAGCTCTGCTATTAACACTAAAAAGAAAACAAATATACATGGGGAGGGGGCAATGGGACAGAGGGGGGAAAGATTCTGTAAACACCGAGTGTGACAAATCTGGCTCTGTTTTAGTACTGTTGAAAAACCAGCACTCTGCCTAAATATATGTTACAAGAACACATGAAAATACTGAAAGAATGGTTTGAAAGGAAGTGCCTCAGAGCAGACATTCATCTCATGGCACTCAGTTCTAAGAAACTTGATGCTTTCCCACCCTACACAAGACAGATTTTTGGTTATACATAAAATATCTCCTGTTTTTACTATATTTCTGTTATCGTTGTGTAGCAGTAAGAAAGGAAGACTGCAAATCAGATCTTGTTCTGTGCCAAGGAGCTGCCTTAGGAATTTAGGTACACTAGATATATTCCCCTAGCTTTGGTTTCAACAGCTAAAAAAAGCATTAAAATCCATCTTTATTGAAGTTCCTAACAAAAGAAGAGGAAAAAAGCTACTGTGTAGAACATGGAAAGAATTAGCTTATGGGCCAGTCTATTACCAGCCAGCAAACCTGTGCAGTAGAGTAGCCACAGGAAGTCACACTGAGTAAAAAAAAAAATGTTTGAAAGTAAAATTTTCCAGCACTGGGCAAGATTAAGAGAGACCAACTTCTGTGAGGAGCTTCACTAAAACCAACAGTTTGCAGTACTGAAAGAATCAGGACCCATTCTTGAGCTGCAGGAGCCCTGTATTAGAGAATTCATCTGTATTAAAACTCTACTTTGTCTCAAAAATGGAAGTTTTACTGCCAAAGGAGCCATAGTGAAAGGTCAATGACTCAACCTGAGCACTCTGCACTATATGAAGAGTTTTACATTTCATGCAGCATTCGGCTGCCACAGCCACCAGACCTCAGCAGTATCTCCTGACAAATCTCATTAGGCTTCTTCCTGCTCTATTAAAATCACTGGAGGTTAGGAAAGAAGGATCAAATCTATGTTGTGTTGCCTTACAAGTTTTGTATTTACGTATTTACTAACACAGGAAAGATTTAACCCAGCAATTACTATTTCTCCAAGAGTCTGCATAATACAGACAGTTCTTAGTACCCACAAAGTAAAAATTAGTCTCAACACAAGGACTTTATTAATGTGGATCAACACACAGCTTAGATGCCTGAAAACCCCAGCAACTCTGAAAACAAGCTCAAGATGGGCAGGTTACCTTCCCCTCTGATCTCCTTTTCCAATTCCCAGTGGGTGCTACATCCTCCTCCTAGCACGGCTGCTTTGCAGCCACGTGCAGACAGCCTGCCTGAGCATTTCCAGCTGGGTGTTAATACTCAGGTGTGGTTGGTGTCACTGACCTTCACAGGCTCCTCCACCCTCTCCCTCGTGTGCCTGGGCTCGCACACCTGCAGTCCTGGCAGAGGGCCTGAAGGCGGTGGGATGGGGCTGGCTACACCTACACAGGCAGGACAACTGCAGCAGCAGAGTAGAAGGCTATAGAAAATTACTGATTATTTAATGTAGATACTCTCTCCTCAGAACTTCTTGGTATTGTCGTCCCCAAATTAGCACAGAAAGGCATTTACGACTCCAGAAAGGGTGTTTTAAGAAGCAGAGTTTAGAAACAAAGGAGTCACTCCAATCTTTATTGTAGTTTGATCCATTTCCAAAGCCTCTCTGGTGCTGGGAGAGCATTTAGAGACTGAGATAGACCAGGCTAGCCATGCTCTCGTGCTGCAGGAGATGCTTTGAAGTCTGTGCAAAAGGCTTCCCCCGGTATTCCGGAGAGGAGTCTCAGTGTAATCCTGGGCCACTGCAAGGTTCACCAGGGAGGAGTCAGTTTCTAGGCATGGCCAATTTCCAGTGCTTCAGAGGAACTAAGCAAACACTAACCCAGAGTACATCTGGCTAATTGTGTAGTGAGAGGAAAAAAAAATCTTTCTCGACCCCAGTGGTTACCCAGCTAAACCCCCGAAGCCCAGGCTTTTATTACAACCATTATCTTTATGCAAATCATGATCATGCTGAGGACTTATTCTGCCTGTTACATATGAAGGAAAGAGCTGAATGAATGATACAGTCTGGACAGATTCCTTGGCCAGAAGGGACCATTCATGCCAAAGCCAGTTTGAAAGAATATCTTTTAGAAGGATATCCAAACTGCCTCCCAAAGACTCCAAGTGGTGTCAATCATGCTGCCCCCTTCATCTATTGTAATGTTCAGTTGCTCTCACTACTAGGATGCTCCCTGAAATCAACGTAAAATTTATATAGCATGAGCTCTTCCCCATCAGATCAGTTTCTGCAAACCTGAAAAGCGCTGATAAACTGCTTGGTTGCATTGCTCTGTTAACGTGCCTACCGATGGCAGTTTTATAAAGAGCTCTGCTAGCCCTGAATACTCAGTTTCAGGCTTCAGTAGGATTCATAAGGTGTCAGGGAAATTCTCTCTCAGATGCTGAAAGTTCTGCAAGGGAATTAGGCAAAAACTTGTTTTCTGATTTTTTTTTCCTTCTTTTTCTTGGATGGACAAACCAGACAGCCATAAGAGAAGCAAAGAAGCAAAATGAAAACTGACTGCTCTACGAGCTATGGTACAGAGCATGGCTGCAAGACAAACTCTTTTATACTTACTCACACCTCTGTCCCTCCCAGTAATATTTACTGGCCACACACAAACACATTGTGTGATCTCAGCCTACCAAAATGAAGGCTAGGAAAACGAATAAGCGAGGAAAGAAAAGACAATTAGTGAAACAGTAAGCGGGATCTGACACAGCAGAATGTTTCATGCAGCTATTGCTACAAACTCAGTGTGATGGCTCAGAGCTGCGAGCACTAGAAAGGCACAAACCATTGCTCTAATTGCAATGGGTAAAACATGGGCTCTTGCCAGCTGGAGATATTGCAACCAAACATAGCAGGGGCCACCTTAGTCTGTGTCTGCTTGTTACAGAAACATCCGAGGCAACAGAGAAGAGCAGTCGCACACAATATCTGGCATTATGTAAAAACAGCTCCTCAGCAGCTCTGGGATGTGCTCAATCAATAGCTGGAAAATACTGTTGGGTTGAACATTGAGTGTAGCAGGTGCACCTACTAAGCAGCTATTAAAATGCCTGTTCCTCCAATCAATTACTTATAGATACTCCTTGGGCTACGGAGTTTTCAAAAGCTCTGTCACTTAAGGCTTCACTTCTCTGGCTCTGTTACCACCACCACAGCAGTCACACGAGCACATGTACCTGTGGTGGGTATTCACTGTGCTTCCTGCAGCACAGCCTCCATCTCTGCTGGCTGACAAATGCCAGAATGCAACTTCCCAGCTGTGTCTGGTGTCCTTCTGTGCTCCTTTTCCTCTGCCCTTCCCTTGCTTCACATTGAACAGGTATAGTTTGTGCTGTTTGTTCAGTCAGCCCACACCTGCTGCCCTGCCAGCTGCACTTCCTTTTAACTGTCAGTAACAGCCCAGGAGCTGGGAGCCAAGAATTGACTGAAAACTCTTTCTAGTCCCTCTTCCTTGTTGTTGTCTGACTCATGTGTTGAAGTACAGGACATATAACCTGAAAAATTTGAAAAATCTTTTAGTCCCTTAGGTCAGAAGTACAATAAAATTTATTTGACATTAGCCCACTCAACAGTACTGGTGAAAGTCCAATGCTGAGAGTCCAAAATTTGAGCATATGTAGAAATTGTCTGCCCAAATTCTTTTTAGGAGGCTCAGAGGTGGGAAGCATTAGTTGAATAAAGATGCCAGGCAAAATGAAGGTTTCAAACCTTTATTGTGGATCACACTGCATAGTATCATTCTGAAGGTGTTTTGGAGTTTCTCTTTTAGAGAATGAACTTCAGTCATTGAAGATACACAATGATTCTTCATGAACAGCTTAACTTGCCCTCAAATGCTCTATGGCTTAATATACCTCATGCTTGTATGTGAAAGTCTGTCACAATTTGATTCCCAGGCTGTTAGTTGTGGCCATTTGTAAATACATAAAAATGCTCAAGATTAGAGCCATGGAATGCCACATTATGTGGATACAAATATAGTTAGGACTCTGGTCCTTTGCAGGGACAAATCCTAAATTTGCTGTATTCAAAGAAGCTCAGAAGGCAAATTTACATAACCCAACTCTTCCGCTGGCTGTGTGGAGGGGAAGCAGCACAAGATGGGAGGTGTAGGTGCAGCACTGTGAGGCTGAGAACCAAAAGGGATGTCAGAACATCGATGGAGATGCTGGCTGCATCTGGATACACAAGTGCTGTTCTTCTGTAGAGAAATTGGCAAAAAAGCTTGCTCTCTGCCAGAATCTCTCTTAGCAGAGTCACCAAAGCCTGTTTTCAAGTCAGAACAGCTTCTCTGGGGCTTGGTGTCATAATTTTGGCAGACAGTCCTTCACACTGCTTGAGCAGAGGCTGATATATAAATGTGGTATATATGGCACCAAAACTACATTTCTCATCACTGCTTTGCCTTCTGCTTGGAAGTTACCACTATTGCTCAGCAAAGGGCAACATTAAACTGTAGCTCCCTTATTTAAAACAATAACAAATGTCTCCTGCATAGAAAGCTAATAGGCCCTGTCCCCAGATGGCGTAAATTAGCATGGCACCACTAATGTCTGATTTATAACAACTGAAGATCCAATATACCACATGATTAAATGTGCACTTTACTAGCCTGGAAATGTCTTGAGGGCCATGTAATTGTGTGGTAATGAACTAAACTTTTAATTAAGTTCTCATTTTGAATTAGAATCAATAAGTCAATAAATAGCCTTCACTTGATTTAGATGATAAATATGCACAGCTGAGACTGCACTCTGTGTCCTCCCTAGTTTTCAGTGTCTCTTTTCTCCTCCATATGTCAGAATCTAATGAAGGAGCTCTGAAGTATGGTCCTAATATATTATTGTCACACATGGTGATAATACTGGTAGAGTTAGGAGACTGTCAGGTTTCTATTATAAATCCTGTTCCCAAGGTTTTATAGCATGTGTGTTTCAAACTGCAGTCAGCAACGTTGTTTTTACAAGGAGCTGTCAGCCCCAGTGTGAATTTTTGTCAAAATAAAATTAAAAATGGATTTGATAGATTCAATCTGTCAATTTTTCAGGATTTCTGAAGCTATTTTTGCTAACCTCTGGCATAATATGCCTTGGATTTGAAAAATGCAGTTTCATAGCAAGATTTTCAACAAGACTAATTGCTAACTTTTGTTGGAAAGAGAGAAAGGGCAAATAGGTTTGTATGGTGGCAATGACTCTTCTATTTTAAGACTAGACAAGACCTTTCTGACCATCTAGTCTGACCCTTTGAATAGCTAGGTGACAGAATTTCATCCAGTAATTAACACATCTGTCCCAGTAACTTGCAGGTTGAATTACAGCAGTTCTTCAGAAAGTTATTACCTCTCGCTGTAGGGAATGTTGCAGACAAACTATAATGCAGCATTTGGAATGGCAGAGCTGAAGTTATCACTTCAGACTTCTTCTCTTCACTCTGATTCTGACTCACTGTGTGGTCTTAGGAAAGTAACTTAATTTTTCTGATTTCTCCATTTTTCCATCTTCTGCAATGAGGAAAATAATATTTAAAAGCCTCAGAGAGGAGGTGGTGAGATGTAATAAATCATTTGAGGAATGCTTTGAACTCTTCAGATAAAAGATGTTATTCTGTAAAAGGGAAGAAAGACACCAGCATGTATTCAAATTTCAAAACTGATTACTTTTCAGAATGTGTTGTTTCTCTCCATTTGTGTCAAGCTAACAGCTGCTGCTGAACAAATCGGGTTAGGTGAAGAACTGAATCTCACAGTCCATTTTAGAAAGAAATAGTGCAGAAGTTGGTATGGATACTTTCACTCCATTTGTAATGCTTTTCTCTACTAGAAAGGGTAGTTTTCATTACGACCATATTTTGTCTTCATTTCCACTGGATAGAGCATCTTTCAGTGGGACTCTCTCAGGGTTACAATAACTGTCCCTTTCTTGACTGTTCAAATATCTGGTAGCAAATTGGTTCTGGAGAGCAACTAAAATTATTGGGGTAATTTGCACTTTAGACTCTCACTGTGGTGACATTCAAGTAATAAAAGCTTTCATCTTCAAGAGCCTAATAATAACACTTGGCACTGACATAAAAATAATTCACAAAATTTTACCTTAAAAAATATCCAGCTTCATTCAACTGGAATATCCAGGACCTTTTTCAGAGCGACTTTTACAATTAAGTTCCAATAATAATCCTTACTGTTTAGGGTCTGTATTTACCTACTTCAAAAAGTGTCCCTTGATACTTAGGCTAGTCATGCAGAGTGACCTGCACACACACACTGGGTATTGTGCTGCGCTAAATTGGCTCCTCAATGTCCCCAAGAGATTATTTGTTATTTTATCACAGCTTTCTAATTCAAAGTTTCCAAAAACAAGAGAGAAGTAGGGCAGTGAGAAGGGTAAGGTCCACAGTCCATGGTAGTGCAAGGTGCTCAGCCAAGTAAAATTACTTCACTGAAAGACCATCACAATGAAAACCCCAGGGATATGTGCTGGGGACATCAGCTCCTGACCCTTCACTATTCACCAGGACATCTCCTGTGCAAGAGACCACAACTGCAGCATGATGGCTTCAGGAACAGGATCCCAGTGGAGAGCATGGAAGAGAGATGAGGATTGCACTGGAGCAGTCATTGCTGCAGTGTGGTCAGTGGTGGCTACATACAGTGTCTTTCTTGCAAGACACAAGATATAGGGGGAAGACTCCCAAAATACTAAAATCTCAGATTTTAAGTGGTAAGTCTGGATTAATGGAGCTATGTAGCTGGTCTTGTTTCCCTAGTCTGTACAGACAAGCCCTTTAGAAATACAATTTTTATGTTAAGAACCTGTGTTCTTTGCCTCTGTATTTTTTCCACCCCAATTGAATTAGAAGTTCAACACCAGATGAGAGTTCTCAAAGCCTTGTTAGACTCAATTTCTCAAAAGCGAAATTTCTGTGGTGGTTTGGGAAGTTTCAGGTTCTGAGTCCTGGCCACAGAGAAGAATGAATGTTTGTATGAAACTCAGCAGGACAGTTTTTGGTTGGCTTTGTTAGCTTCAACTACACAAAAATAACAGATAATATGTTTTTGCTCACACACAGTTTCAATGATTTTGGCAGTTTAACTGGGGACCAAAAAACAGTGGGGACCAAAGAAGAGTTGGGAAACAACTTCTAAAGGGTCCACATTAGTAAGTAAAAGTTCTCAAGCTGGGGATAGTTTAGATTCAGAACAGGATAAACAAAAGATTAAACAACCTGCACACCATGATTTCAGTAACCACTGAGATACAATATACCAAATTAATTCCTCATATATGGTATTACAGTGGGGTTGCACCAAGTTATGAATTTAGCATGCTGACACTGTTCAGTGAGAGATGCAGAGATGTACAAATAAGCATCACAAAAACACTTACAATGTCGTTTCACAGAAAGCTTTCCTTTCCCAGATCAGAAGTAGTTGAAGCAGAGCCTACATGTATGAAAATACTGAGGAAGAGCCCCAAGCCATTCCTCTAAGTGAACAACACTGTTTTGTCATGACTGTGTTTGAGTAATTACAGTCCAGATTAGTTCTGAGCGTAAAAAATTACCAGAAGCATGTTCCTCTGTGAGTTGAAGCTCACCTTTGTCACAGATAAAGAGTATAAGTTGCCATGCAATACTTATTCATTGCTGGCTCACTATTGAGGCATCATTCTTTCCCCTTAGTCTCTAGAGCTGAAGAGTTTGTGAATAGGGTGGTACAGACTGTGCTGTTGAGATAGAACACTGAAAAACAGAAACCATACCAAAACAAACTGCTGGCTGCGATCTATCACTGATGGGATTTATTTTATTTTCTTTATGCATTCAGGCTTGTGGGTAGGTGTCCCAAAAAGCTTTGGACTAATGCTGGCTCCCCTTCAATGAGGAATAGGTCCTTTTTCTCGTTTACCAATGTGCAGCAGCAGATGGCCAGAAGTGGGAATCTTCGGGCAGATGTATGGGATTAGACACAAAGAAACACAGGAATATAACTGGGCAGCTAACAAAACATGGTAGCACTAATAAAATTGACTTGATTGCCAACAGTATTTATTCGACTGTCACAGTGCTACTAATCTCAACAGAATTAAAAGCTCTCAACAGAATTAAGAGCATTTTGTCAATGATGTGTGGCACAGATCTCTGAATATGGATAGTCAGCTTTCCACCAGTGTAAACCACCCATGTAGACCAGCCCACCACGAACAACTTGGGTGTTTACAGGGGTTAGCCCATCATGCAGATTAAGTCTGAGCTGGAGCAGCCAAGTGTTTTGATCCTCTGGCAGTGTGCAGAGCAGATGGAATATTAATCTTCTGAAATATCATACCATGCAATTTATAATAATCAGGGGAGTGATGAGAAAAACCCAGGACGATATGGAAAATGGGCCATTTTAATAATCTGGCTTCGGCAGACTCAGAGAAACGGGCAAGAGATTCCAGACATATTTGAAGACTTTGAAGGCACCAAGGAAATAATCCATTTAATTCAATAAAAGTCCAGTCTGGAATTGCCTCATTTGCAGCTTGCTTGACATTTGCTGAAATTTTTGGTGCCAGTAAAATAAAATTGCTCTCTTGGTATAATTAACTCACTAACACATTATTGAATGAGACATTCAGTGTGTGTCTAAACTTTTTGTCTCAAAACCAAGAACATGAAATATTTTAACCTAAATGGGAGACATGAGAATTGACTAGTGACATTTGAATGCAGGGACTGGTCTGGACTCTGCCTCTCAAGAGACTCAATCATAGGATCCCACTGCACTTTGCACCATTTCAAAAGCACACTTAAAAAAATGTTCTGGTTTCAGCTGGGATAGACATAATTTTCTTCTTAGTTGCTGGTACAGTGCTGTGTTTTGAGTTTAGGATGAGAATAATGTTGATAACACACTGATGTTTTAGTTGCTGCTGAGCAGGGCTTACATTAAGGCAAAGATTTTTCAGCTTCTCCTCCTGCCTGCCAGCAAGCAAGGCTGGGGCTGCACAAGAAGCTGGAAGGGGACATAGCCAGGACAGCTGACCCCAAATGGCCAAAGGAATATTCCAGACCATATGACCCCAAGCTGATCAGCAAAACTGGGGGAGTTGGCTAGAGGGTGGAAACCTGCTGTTCAGGGATTGGCTGGGCATCAGTCAGCAGGTAGTGAGCAATTACATTGTGCATCACTTGTTTTGCATGTTGTCTTATCTTCATTATCATTTTGCCTCCCTTTTCTGTCCTAATAACCTGTCTTTATGGCAGCTCATGAGTTTACTTTTTTCTGATTTTCTCCCCCATCCCAGTGCCAGGGGAAAGAGGGAACAGCTGTATGGTGTTTAGCTGCCTGCTGGATTAAACCACAACAAAAAACTTCCATTCCCAGTGTGTTTTGTTGGTTTTTGGTTTTTTTTTGGATGGACCACTATGGACACATTGTGACACCTCTATCCATAATGGAGGCTTGTTAGCTGCATTATAAATCACATCAGCACAAAAGCAGATAGCCCGTGGGTGCATGTCACTGAGCACACACTGCAGCTCCCTATGCAGTGGCTGAGCCATAACCCAGTACTAAAACACCAAACCACTATTTATGACCTTATTTGTCTCCCTGGACTCATAGGGATAACCCAACCGCATGCTGGGGCTGATGGAATGCATCCTGACTGGACACTGAAAGGCAGTGACACATGTCCTGTCAAACAGCCACTGCCTGCCAGAATCTCACAGACAGTAAGAAAGGTCCGCAGCCAGTAAGCCTCAAGAGCTTAGAACCTAACACAAGCACAAAGCCAAGTGGGACACTCCCCTCTCACCTGCCCAAGGAGCAGAGGCAGTCAGTGCACTGCAGCTTGTGCAAGAGCTGCCTCCTGCCACAACCACATAGTGTTGTACAAAACAGGGACTGCACAGAAGAACCGGACTGGTTTTGTGTGACATAATGCTCTTGCATTTGTTTCCCAGGCCATTCGCTTGCAAATTGGTCTCTGACTTCATCAGTAAAATTGAAAGGCAAATCAAGATTAGTAAGGAATTATTGAACCTGCAAAGTATAGCATCAGGGCTGTTTGGCATATCAGGTAAAAGGAATATATTGAATAAAGATTAAAGAATAATTGGTTAAAGTACAAAGATTACAAGGAATGATACTATTTTATTTGCCAAAAAGTGAAGTGCTCCTGACAGAGGATGGATGGATTCACTTTTACTTCGAACCACCATCCAGTTCTTGAAATGTCAACAGAAAATAATTCAGGAACTACAAATGTGGTCTAATGTCAAACAAAAGATGGAATTTCAAGTCATGAAACAGCAGATTTCAGTGGCATGACACATCCTTCAATTGGTCTGCAGATTGTGCCACACAGCTACAAACAAACTTTGTGGGTGGTAACACAAAGGAGGCATAGAGACTCTCTGGATATATTACAGTATTATGGCACATATTCTGTTTATTAAGCCAATCTTTCATTCTCTGCTTTAAAATGTCTACAGTTATTTTTCCTCTTCCATTCTCCTCCAATTCAGTTGTACAAATGGATTATTTGTATAAGTCTAACCCAGGCCACACCAAGGCTGAACCTCAGCTCTTTCCTGGGGAGGTGATACAGGATACTGCATGGCTGCAGCACTTGTCCCTTCCTGATTTTGGTCTGTGTGGCCAGGTTTTGGTAGTGGAGGGAAGGCTACAGGGGTGGCTTCTGTGAGGAGCTCCCAGAAACTTCCCCCATGTCCAGCAGAGTCAATGCCAGCTGGCTCCAGGACAGACCTGCTGCTGGTCAAGGCGGAGCCCAGCAGAGAAGGCGGTGACACCTTGGGGATAATGGATTCAAGAACAAAAAATAGTTCTTGCACAGCTGTAATTGGGTGCAGAGAAGAATGGGTTGAGGACATGTGAGAGGAACAGCTCTGCAAACACCCAGGGCAGGGCAGGAGGAGAAGCAGGAGCTGCTCCAGGCTCTGGAACTGAGATTCCCCTGAAATTACATCGTGCATCCCACAGAGAGGCATTTGAGCCCCTCCAGCCCCTGGAGGAGCCTACGCTGGAGCAGGGGGATGCCGGAAGGAGGCTGTGACTCTGAGGAAAACCTGTGCTGGAGCAGGGGCCTGGCAGAATCTATGGAGAGAGGAGTCCAGGCTGGAGCACAGTTGCTGGCAGGACTTGTGACCCTGTGGAGGACCCACGATGGAGCAGCCTGCTCCTGAAGGACTGGCCCCCTGGAAAGGACCCACACCAGAGCAGTGTGTGAAGAACTGCAGCCTGAGGGAAGGACTCATGTTGGAGAAGTTCCTGGAATACTGTTTCCTGTGGGAAGAGACTCCACACTGGAGCAGGGAAAGAGTGTGAGGAGCCCTTGCCCTGAGGAGGAAGGAGCAGCAGAAACAATGTGAGATGAACTGACCACAACCCCCACTCCTGGTTCCTCTGCACTACTGCAGGGAAGGAGGTAGAGAATTTGTGAATAAAATTAAGCCCAGGAAGAAGGGGAGGGTAGAGGAAGGGGTTTTACGATTTGCTTTTATTTCTCATTATCCTGTTCTGATTTGATTGGTAATCAATTAACTTCTGAGTCTGTTTTGTCTCATGACAGTAACTAGCGAATGATCTGTCCCTGTCCTGCCCTTACCTCAATCCAGAAGCCTTTAGTTATATTTTCTTTCCCCTGCCCATTTGAGTGGGGAGGGCAGTGATAGAGCAGCTTTGATGGGCACCTGGGTCAACCTACCACACCTCCCTACCTGCAGGGCTCCTGGGAAGTGCTCAGAACAGAGGAGGGCTATCCCCACTGGCATATCCCACTCCTCCTGGCTTCTAGCTGCTTCCCTGCAAAGAAAATAGAGGGTTCTCTGGGTACTCACCAAGATCTCATGGTTTCTGTCCCTGGGAATGCTTCTGTCAATGGAAGGAGGCTGGCAAAGAGCTCCAGCACTACTGTCTTGTTAGCAGGAGCAAAAGCCCATCCTACAGAAGCAACTTCTCCCTACTTAGAGAAATTACAGCCCCTTAGACATGTTCTTCTATGTAAAAAAGCAGTGACACTCTTCTTTGCTTGTCCTGTCTTTTTCCTTCTTACATACTCCCAGGTACTATTTGTAATTTCAGCTTGTATCCTAAAGCATTCCATAGAGGCACCACTCACTACCTTTCAGGATACATTCATTCAAGTCACCAATAATGAAATTTTTCCCTCTTTTTGAATGTTTTTTGCAGTCACAGGTAGCTCACATAAGGTTTGTACAGTGTTTTGGTCATAATTCTCACAGGAAAATGAAACAATTTAAAAACAAAATAATAGAATGATGGTGATTGCAGTTTGTGGCTGACCTGCTGTGGGGTGAGTTATTGCTCCATAATTAAAGCTCCAAAGACCATTTTATACTTTTCAGTCCTTCACTAATGCTGCTACAGCATTGCTTCCTGCTCCAACACTGATGCAGAGGTGATAATTATTTCCAGGGCTGCTTTCTAGCTCTCTAGATAAGAGGTGCTAGTTTTAAAAAGTGCATCTCAAACACTATGCTTGTCTTAGAAAGGGAGTAAAGGAATCATCAAAGTACATGTCACCATCTGGATTGATTCAGGATTATTTCTGGTTATACATGCCAGAGAATTGCTGAGTTCTAAACACAATTGAATCTAAATTGGCTATCCTAAGGAAAGGCAAGGAAAAAACCCTGGTCTTTACACTGCCAATACAAGTAAAAATAATTAAAGCAGAGATGGCTGTTGTTGGCAGTCTCCAATATTTAGGATCAATAGAACAATAAAGAATGTATAATGCCACTTTGGGTTAATCATTCTACTTGATGCGGCCAAGAGCCACATCCTTCTGTAAGTAAAATAATTCACTTGTTAGTTGCATAGGCCCAGGATACCCTGCCTTGATCTGTATCTAATATTGATATATCTGATAGAATTATGGGATAATATTAAAAAAAACCTACCTGGTTGTTACTCATTCTGTCAAGATCTGACAGCTGCGTCAGCCTCAGGAGACCACTGAGTCCATTTGGTGTAAGGCGTGGAGCATTGCAGTGGATTATCTGGGGCTCAGCTGCAGAGCTGGGGAGCCTTCCTGGCTTCAGACAGGATACAGCAGCTCCATGGGAGCTGGGGACAGGACATTTTCAGGATGACCAAGGCAGCCACATTCTCCATTTGTCTCTCTTTAGTTTTCAAACCAATGATAGAAAAAACTGATATTGTTTTTGGACCAGGTCAACAATACTGAATGACATGGAGCACTCCAAAAGGCAGAGGCCAAAAACAGTGAGTATTTGATCAGGCTGCAGATTTTTGCTGCTCAAGTTAAGGCCATGCATTCACTTTCATCTCTTTCTTTCCCACCACCCAAAAAGGGCAGCTATACCAAATTAGCAGGAGACATGCTGATAGAGTAGAACAGAGGATAAGGAGATTAAAAAAAAAATACTTTGTACCTCAGTAAGAGGGTCCCATCATGATCTTTAGTTAGGACTGGTGATCTCACTGGAATACTCTGGGCAGTCTCAAGGGGCTAACATGCAAGACCACATTGAGCTAAAAGCAGAAATTGAGAGAGAGCCTTCAGATAAGAACTGCACAAATATTTTGAATTGTCACTTTACCCATCTTCTTCTTAAAACTATTTGCAGAGATGTCAGTGCATGTAACCTTGCTCCTACAGCCAGCCTAGTGATGCTGCAGTCAGACAAGGTGTCACTTCTTCACTGGGTTGTCTCATAGAGGCGGCATAAGCTGATATTTTTTCCATAGCTACTTGGAAACCACCATTCTTGTGAATAATGTGGTGCACATTTGACACAGTGTAAGTTACAGCTATTAGAATGCAAGGAAATTGCCTTGAACAATTAAGATATGTCTTTCAGCTGAAAACAAATTTAGGATTGTTCCTGACCTCTGAAAGTTACCACCAGTACCAAACTTGCAAAAAGTGCAGGCTAGCAGAAAGCAGCAGAGCACAGCAGTAAATCTGCAAAGCCATTAGTCTTCTAGACAGCTGTTACAAATACAGCAGAAACTTATGGATCTACATAATCTCAAATGTAAAAAGTCATACCTTTCATTCAGAGGAGTGCTTTACAACCATTAATTAAACCTCATGACACTGCAGGGAGTTACTAAAATGCTAATGCCAGTTTGGCAGACGTGTAAATTAGCCTATTTATCATTCAATATTTGAATGTACTTGGTCACATCCACGGGAAACTGAACCGGAACCTTTTTATCTATTGATTTTCCTCTGCTAGAGGATAAGTATGATATCTCAAGAGATTTAGAGAAGGAACGTTCTGTTTTAAAATGAAATTATTTAGAATAATAGAGACTCTTTAATTTCCTACCTTTCCACAACAAAATTTAAAGTAAATATTCTCCCTCTACTGTACCCTAACACTTCAGAAAAAATATATACAAGGTTAGGAAGGTATGAAATAAGTTACTGTTTCTCTGTTTTATTTGCCTACTAAACATTTTCAAGAGTCCTTTTTCTGTAGAGATAATTAAAGATAAGTGTGACTAAATTATCAACCTACTTTCAAGTCAACCCATTCCTAGAAGCAAGGAAGCAGCACTAGGGGCACAACAACACATGACTTATGATTTCCAAGGAGGAGGGGAAGGCAGATGAGAAGTAAGCAAATTCTTCATTTTCAGATAATTTAGAAAACCTTAGGTCCATTTGCTCTGGATGACAGATTTAGTTAACACTGTAAGCTTTCAAAAGATGAGGCACATTGAAAGAATACATGGAATAAAATACTTGGTGTTGTGAAGCCTCAGTAGCACGCTTGGCAAAGGGTAATTTAAGATGTGTGCCCTCTGAAGTCAATAGACACTTGAAAGGACTGGTGGTATCTCTAGCATATGGCACTTTTCAGAAGTGTTGAGGAAGGCCTGACCTTGTAATTTGGTGGGCAGGAAAACAGCTGAAGCTGAGTGGTCCTAAGGCTTTCAGATCTCTGCCCACTTCCCATCTGTTTCAAAAATCAGGACCCAGCAGAAAATACACTGCAGAATAATCACATAACTGGTCACACAAACTTACATGGTGTCTTCCCATTGAGCTGTACCCTATTTTGGTTGTAAAACCTTTGGAAAACATAGCAGATGCTGAACAGGTAACTGAAAGGGACAATGTAATGACCTGGCAAAGCTGTAGAAGCCTGAATATGATTGCTACTAACCTTACAGCTGTACAACTTGCTAAGCCAGGGGTAATCAGATCTCCTCCTACGGGCAGAAAGCTGAGTCCTGCACCGCAGAGAGATGCTTACCTCAGTTCTCTCCATCTTTAGTTAGTCACGCTTTGGCTACGTAAACTCATCCAACTTCCTTTGAAGCATCATGTCCTGACAGCTGTTAGGAACTGGATATCTGACCTGGTAGGTATAACAAATCCTAAATTCCTGGAAAGGGCCTCCTTTGAGTGTACTCTTTGGTATTTCCTTTCCTATGGAAATGGGCAGAACTGTCAGCCTCCTTGGAAACTGCAATTAATCCAGGCTGAGGAGCTCATTGCTGCAACAAAGATGCAGACAAAATTGGTTTTTTTTCTCAGCACGTCTACTATTCAAACATTCTGGTCAAGCCACATTCAGTAGGTTCAGCTTTGAGCTTGAAGCCAGAAAGTGCTCCAAGGCTGTGCTCCTGACCGTGATCCTACTAAAAAGTGCTGTGCTAAATAAATATCTGATATATCTGAGGCTTATTCCCTGGAAGGATCACAAAGTGTTTTGCATGCTATATATAGGAATCACTTCATCTACCACCAAAATGTGGTTACATATGAAGTGAAAGGAAGGGCAGAGAACAGAAACACTGCAGCTATGATGTGAAAAATAGATCACCTAATTTTAAAGGCAGATGAATTTCTTGAGCCTGAATCAGAGCCTTTGAATCTATTTAACAGAAAACGTCACAAAAATCCTCATTGATGCCCTGTAGTCAGGTTCTTGGCTCCCCATTACTGCTGAAACACAGTGGTCATATGTTTCTGTGGCCCTACCCAAATTCAGGCTCTGATGTACATTTTCCCTTTAATCATAATATGATTATTTTAGATATAATTGTGAATACCAGGACAACTTGCCACAATAACACCAATTCCAAACACTGAGGAAAAAAGCAGCAAAGAAGGAAAGACTGGTAATAAACTACCTGAGAACAGCCATCCCTGTAGTTCACCGGAACAGTGACTAATGCATTCACCCTCCCAGCAATCCTGCAAAATAAAGATCACCAGTTACACTGAGGAGGAACCAAAGGCTCAGAAAGACTCACACCCTCCATGCCCAGCAGCTGTTCTTCCACTTAGATCACAGTATCAAAGTGCCATCAATGCCTCTAGGCAGAGGCTGAGGATTGTCCCCTCCCTCCCTGGGGACTGGACAGGCACCACCAGGGTCTGGGACCTAAAGCACTCCCAGGCTCATGGACCAGAACTAACAGTTTGGTGGCTTCTTCCAGCTGTTGCTGTGGAAATGAAGTGTGTTCTGGGGTATTTTCCTAACTACTGCTAGGCTGTGCCCAATCTTTCAGTTCGTGTTTATCACTGACCACGGAGCTGGAGCTCTCCTTTGGCTCTTCCCTAATGCCACACCATTCCTCTAACCCTGCCCTCTGGCTCACAGTAACAGCTCACACTGGGAATGAAGCACCTCCAAAGCAGAAAGAGCAATGTTAGAGCTGGAGAAGGAACCCAGTGCCTCGCCAGAGCCTGACACTACCAGTTCTTCAAATTTTATCACCCATCTTCTGCCTATAACCATGTTCCAAAGGGACTACACAGAGCTCACAACTCTGGTAATCAGTTCTGGAGCTTTTCACCTCGATGTTACAGGTTCACACTCTCCCTTGGTTATGATTGTAAGCCGCTCTTTGGTGCTTTCCCTGACTTACGTGCATTTGTTGCAGGACTGTTATCTCTACCTGTTACTTGTTTCACCAGGGTTTTTTTAATGGAACCCATTGTTTGGGTGGATCAATGAAAAAGCATATGAAGAAAATATCTGTATGTGGTAAAAATGCACTAGAATTTTTAAGGCTTTTACTTTCAACAGAATTTTAAGGCACAGAAAAATATAAAAATATTTCTCTTCATTTTTCCTATGTAGACAAGTGTTGCACAAAGAAAATCTAGCACAGTGCTGCAAAGAAATGACCATGAAGCAAGAAAGATCCAGTCTCCTGGAGATAGCCAAAAAAGGTATCAAATCAGTGAACCTATGAATTGAATAGTCAAAAACCCCCAGTCTCACCAGGAACATAGGATTTGCCACCCTGGATCATCAATTAATAGACTCCTCACGAGAGCAGTATTTTTGCAAATACGTGGAGTAAAGGAGCTGAGAAAGTTTATTTGGGATGTCTCCTGTGAAGTGAAATTCAGAGGCAGGCTGATATCTATTTCAGGACAGTATGAAAGAAAGGTGTGCTGCTCCTCGCAATGAGATATCCCTTCTGTAGATAAAGCTAACAGTTGGAAATGATGAATTTTCTTACATTCAAAAAACCCCCAAAACCAATCAAAGTGAAAATCTGTCTTTTCTCTGAAGGGTACATTTGAATTCAGCCACTTACAACTAAAGCAAACACATAATTTAAATATTCCTGGCTTGTCCATGCTGATTTAAAACATTTCTGACTCTCTTCCTAGCAAGACACTCTAAGCATATAGGCAAGTTCAGAAAAGTTACCTCCAGTTGAATTTAGTGAAGATATGAAGTTTTATATTTGAAATTTTTTTCCAAAATTCAGCTTTCAGGGTCATGCAAGCATGCAAAAAACCCTCAACTTCCATTTAGAAAAAGGGAAAAAGCAAAATGTTTTTAGCCCCTATGATTGCAAAGAAAGATTTTGAAAATAGAGATCATAAAGTCTCACAAGGCAGAAGACAAACAAAAAAGCTATCTGTATTATTTTAAAACTTTCACCTTTTTTAAGCCAATAAACATAATTAGGGGGACAGGATGAATGTCTGCTCCTTTATATTTGAATTCCTGGTTTGGAAATGCTGGACTTTATAGTATTATTTTCTACTTATTTTATATTTTCAGTATTGAGGACTAAAATTCCAAGTTTCAGTGGAGTAGAATGCTTTCTTCTCCTGAGGTGTTAAAGCCCTGAAAATAATGGAAATACTGACAGAACTGTAACTATACTGTCTCAAACGAGTCACCATGATTTTTAGTTTCTAATTAAAAGCATATTTCTCTAAAAATTGGCTCTTACATAACTTGCAAATCATTTTGGTGGCAGCTCAGAGGGAAATAAGGGGAATGTTGATCTTGGCAAGAAAAAAAGAATTTTCAGCTGAACTTCAAATTCTTAAAACCTCTTAATCCAAACAATATATATACTGGGTCAAAGAGTTCTTTAAAAGAAGAAAAAAAAAAGTATCAGCAAGTTTAAAGTTGCAAAGAAATTGACAGGTATTCTGCTGCCTCCCTGTGGAAGCTGGGATGCTTTGACTAGGATTCCTTTTGAAACCAGAATCGAGTGCAATGGCATTTTCAGTTCAAACCAATTTGCAAGAGCATTTCTAATTACCTGCTGGGTTTAAAGGCACAAACAATGCATGGGAGCTAAACAGACGGATGCTGCTGAAGGATGTGGGTGAGGGGATGGCCATGAAGGTGCTGTGGGTACTGCACAGGCCCTAAGGGCTGCATCTGTTGCTGGTCTAGTGGCCAAGGCTGTGCTTTGAGTGATCAAGGAACCACATCCTGCTACACATTCCCACTACTCCTATACTAAGCTCAAGAAGGAAAAAAAAGTTAATTTTTTACTGTTTTAGCCCCAAACTTGCTCTCTAGTTACTGCAGGTAGGGAAGCAGAAAAGTGCTGCCAGTGGGTTCAATTGCTCCGTAAATGGAGTTTCCACTTTGGATCTCCCTCACGCCTGTGGAGCACAGCAATGTGGGCTTCTATTCTGTGCCACTTCTGAGGAAAAACTGTGGAAGTAAAGAACTCTGACCCTTCACTGAAGGAGGAAAACAATACAGAAGACAGTAGCAAACCAAGGTGTTCTGGACAAGGCTCTTGTAGGGAGGGAAGCCCTGGAGGGAGCAGCACAGGGGACTGTGCAGGGAGAAGACGGGGAAGCAGTGACATTCCTTGGCTAGCACTAGAGGAGACCCGAGCCAGTGCTGACTCAGCAAGCACTGCCTGCCAGAATAAGGTCGTGTCAGGGTCAGCACTGCCCTGCCTGCCCTTCTCCAGCCCTGAAAGGACTGAGCAGATCTTTGTTGTTCCTCATCTCATATTTCTACTTCCCAAATTTCTTCAGCAGCTGGCACGCACCGCTGTGTGATCCAGGTGCCATGGAGCCTATCCTGGCATTCCTATTAAAGAAGAGATGGTGATCTGATTCCATCTCGTCTGAGCCACCTGAGTGAGTTAAGCCATCCTCGGGAGATGCACTGCTCCTTACTTAAGAATTGAATTACATTCGGGGGGGAGGGTTGAGGAGGTGCAAGAAACCTTCCTCTAGAGATTATAAAGGAAACTCAAGAGACCTTCTTGATTTATGTGCTTGGAATTATACAGGATTAGTAACAACTTAATGAGCACAGACTGGGTGTACAGCCTACCAGCTCACTAAACACACCCAGGACAAGACACCACTGACTGTTTTAGCTTCTCTGGAGCACTTTCCCAAGAATCATGATGAGGTGAGTCCACAAGAATGCAGGTTCGATGGGGATTTAGGTTATTTGCCCTCTACAAAGTGGACAGTCTGCTCTCCAGGCTCAGGCCAGCACAGACTGTGAGATTACTGCCTCACACTCAAGCCCCTCAAAAGGTCTCAATGAAGCCACCAAAACAGCAGAAAGCCACAGCATATATTCTGCCAACAGGTAATGAAATATCATTAAGAATAGATTTTCCCAGCAATAATTCCCCCTAGACATTTTCTGTCACATCCTTCTCATATGGCTTTAAACATATCAGGACATGCCTAGTCCATAGAGAAATAACAGAGAGCAGGACACCACTGAGCTTGGAAACTGCTTAAGGAGATATCTGAGCAATCCACCTGCAGGAGTATCTTAATCTTCAAATAATCACAAGATTTTGTTTTATTAGCATTAAATGTTGCTGCAGGCTGAAAAATCAACTCCTGAAAATATAAGATTGCTTTTTTGGCCCAAAGAGCCTCAATCTGTACGTAACTGTCATTATTTCTGACCACACTGATGAGCAAACCTGAATTCCTGCTTTGCTTCTCCCTTTCTCATAGGTGGCATATCCTCACAGGGAGCCACTTGTTCTGTCTAGGATGGCCTCATGTCTAGGGCTGACCTAGACATGGCTGGAACACAGGCTTTACCTAGAAACCACAGCCCCACTGAGTTCCTAATTCCAGAAAGGGCAAGGAGGACATGGGATCTCACCTGATTTACACCCTACGTGCCAATAATGTGAATTTTCTCATGCAGACCAGATGTCAGTTGAGCAGGAAACAGCAGCACCAGCAATGGCTCCATTTTCCACTTCATATAACTATGGAAGCTGGTTGGCAGGATTTTTGTTCCTGACGAATTTCTCACATTTTTTTTCTGCCTCTGTTGAAACTCTGAGAGAAAATTTCAGTTTTCAGATTTTTGACTAAAAAAGTGAAACAACTTTAAACAAGAAACCCAGCAGGCACTTCAGGGAAAGGGAAAATTATTTGTAACCCTAAGAAAAGCACGACTTTAATTCCTAGTACCACCTTTAAAAGAGAACACTTCTCTTATTTGCTGTCTTGCATCTGTCTTTCTCACAGAAAGAAATATTTGAGAGAAAAAAATAGATTTTTGGAGGGATTTATTTCAGTTCTGTGATCTCTAAACCCCTTCTTCTCAAAGAAAAGGGCACAGAACTCGAAATAAGAGTGTGTGGGAAGCAATGTTCTGTAACCATCTTCTTCCATAGAACAAAAAGGACAATGTAAGTAAGGAGAAAGAAGCCCTCTCATTTACTTACTTCTCATACATTCTCCAAAAAAAAAAAAAAAAAAAGATGAAACACATTTCAAGTAAAACAAAGCAGGCAATTCCCTTTCCCAAGGGAAAATACAAATTCTGGAGAAAAATGGGTTTGGTGCTTTCTGTTGTTTATGTCCTTTTTTACCTATGGATAAGGAAAAAGAATGGCAAAGTCCTACAAAAGCAGGAATTCTGACCCCTTTGCCAAAGAAAAGAATATGACTGTTTATAATGAGTGAAATGTTCCTGTTTCTTTTTTTTCCCCAAGAGCCTCAAACACTGTCTCAAAACCTTAAAAAAAAAGTCCATAAAGTATTTACCTTTTAATGCATCACTTCTGAGGCCACATTAGTGATTAATGAATGACCTGGAAGATGCCATCCAATGACAGATCGATAGATTGAGTGAGCAATTTGTGTTTTTATTTGTCCACCTGCCGACTTATCACTGCCTGGACACAGGTGTTTCTTCAGCCTCAGGTCAGACTCTGCTTAGCATTTTCACCTAAATATTAAAAAAAGGGGCATAAGGATCGAGAATTTGGTAGAGTGTAGACATGAACTACTACAAATGTGTGTGGTGTGGTCTTCAGCAGAAACACTTCAGTGCACATTTAAGGTTTCCAGGGCTGAGGATCTGAGCAGTGTCATCATCCCCTTCACCCTCCCAACTGCAACAACGTGGTTACCTGAAGAGTTGAAACAGAAAAAGGATCCACATATTTCCTTCCTTTGAAAACAGGACAAGCTCCTACAGGACTTCTTTTTGTAAGACCCTTTTCCCATGTAGGACAATCTGTCAGACCCCAGCTGAACACAGAACCCATAGTTCAGGCAAACACCCAACCATATATCTGCGGGAAAATGTCTGAAGCAGGCAGATTTTCCAGTTAGCCTGAAAGAAAAAGGGAGAAACATATTTGGGCTGTAGCCTGTGTGTCATACAGTCCATTTATCTCTTTTCATATCTCTTGGGAGGGAAAGGAAACAGCTCAGTTTCTTACTTTGCCTACATGGGTGATTTACTTGCGGACCTTCTCGGTCCCACTAGATTTTAGCTAAGTGGCACTTGAGCAATCAGGTGCTGTGGAGCAGGATGAGAACAACTGTCCCATGGAGGAAACTTCAGGAAAGCACTGGGCAGGGAGTTGAACTCAGCAAGCTTCTCCCTGCAGGGATGTCAAAGCCAGGAGAGGATGGACAGCAGAGCTGTGAGAAACACAGCAGGTCTGGTCATCTTCTGGTGGCTGATCATAGAATCAGTAAGGTTGGAAAAGACCTCCCAGGTCATCGAGTCCAACCAGTGACCTTGCACTGGCAGCCCCACCAGCAAACCATGCCCCGAATGGAATAAGATGAATGTGTCTTTACAAACAAACAGTAAGAATCTGTTTGTAGATGGGGCCAGGAACTTACAGGTAGGGAAGAGACTGAAGAAACCATCAGTTCTAGAAAATGTTGCTAATTGACACAGACTGCTGCTCAGCCAAGGCTGAGTAAAATTCCTGAACTTCGAGAAAAAGGACAAATACTTAATAGAACTATGAATGGTGTTTTGTTACAAAAGAAAAAAAGAGGGAGGGGGTGCATATTAGAGAGGGGCATAGAGTAGGCAGTTTGAGAAATCTGTACTTTCCAAGTACCTCGGCCAGTGGGGGAAGGAAGAGCGTGATGTGCCAGGGAAATTAGAATAAAAAGGGGGCTGCACCCCCAACAATTTGAGAGACCCCACGGGAAATGCCCCATGGCCTCTCCCTTTATTCAAATAAAGTTACAGGACTCCTCTGCCTCCCTTTTGGCCATAAACCTCCGGCATCGTGAATTTTCCCCGCGCACTAAGCACCACATCTACAAGTTTCTGGAACACTGCGCGTTGCTGGCAAATCAAACCGTTCCCTGGGCAGCCTGTCCCAACGCTTCACCGCCCTTTCGGTGGAGAATTTCCCGCCCCAACACCCGAACCAAGGCTCCGCGGGCGCCGCTCGCGGCCTTTTCCCTGAGGGGAAGGGCGCGGGCCGGGTGAGGCCGAGGGGCCGCTCCGTGCCACGAGGGGGCGCCACCGCCCCGCCGGCCCGCGCCGCCTCAGGAGCCGCCGGCTCCGCGGAAAAGGGCGGGGGAAAAAACGGGCGAAAAGCAGAGTAAATAAGGAAACTAAAGGTCAGTACCTCACAGGAAATGCCTTCCCAGTATCCCTCTCCAGACGAAATGTTTTTAAGAGCCTGTCAAAAAAAAAAAAAGAAAAAAAGTTTGGAGGGGGAAATGTCTTAAATAGCACGTTTTTTTAACGTATTATTCTAATTTTTGACCATGATTCCAGGTATTAGGAAGAAGGTGTGAGCGCGCCCCGAGTCGTCGCCGTGGTGCAGGAGAACTTAATATTTTACTTCGAAAATAATGACGAGTAGCTGTTTCTGCGTTCTGATTGAAATAGCTTCCTGTTTATGTTTTAATGAAGACAAACAAAAAAAAAAGATATTTTGTCACTTCGGTCTAAAAAATAAAGGATATCTATGAGTACTACTGGTTTGTTTTGAAATAATAGGAGTGATATACAGAGAAATGGAACAGCTGAAAAATTAAGCCTGTGAAGCAGATCCTTGCCTTTTTTTTTTTCCCTGAGTGAAAAAGATGCTTTCACTCATTAAGTATTGATTTAAATGAAATGGATTTGAATTTAATGAACAAAATTAGATTTTTTTAAAGTAGTTCTTAAATGGCAAATTTCTGGCCAGCTCTGCCAGTTCCACTGTAACAGCAATAGCCTGGAAATTTGTCAGTTTCAGGGACTGTTCCTTTATTTCTTAACACTTTTGAGAGTCTGTTTCTCTCTACTTAGATAAGAATGCCTTAGTTATGGTTATTCTGTAGAGAGTGGTGGAATACAAGTTTCTGTGCCCACACTTGCTCTCAGCAGCGCTGCTTTTAATGACCTTAAGCCATGCTACGGAGTATTCACTAAATGCCACCTGACATTGTTCTTTTTTATTTTTTTTTGTTCCATTTCTGAAATAAATATTTTTTTCTCTCTGAAATATAATTTATGTTGCCAGAAAAAAAAAAATCATTCAATGCACTGATTTTTCAGTACAATCCTAAAGAATTCTCCGAGAGGTTAGAACTACTGAGTTGAATGAGTTTATCTTCTCCTATTCCTTTTAAATAAACACGTACCTGAAACAAGAGAGTATCTGCCTAAAGGGAATACTGAAGAGAAATCGCCTGTTTCTTAACTTGCCTTCGATTTTCAAACCTTTAGAATTTCTATATCCAAACAGTTCTCTGCAGTCACAAAAGCTGAAACCCGGCCATTTTTGAGGGGGGGGTATAACCCTGATTCCAGCAAGTGAGGGCAAGGAAGATGCTGCACCTTGGGATGGACAGCAAGGGAGCAAACCTGGGGCTCACACAGTGGGATCAGGGTCAGTGACGCGCTGCGCTGCCTGTGGGGAAGGGGCAAAACCAAGGAAGAGGCAAAGGACACAGCCCAGTGTCCCCAGAGTCCCCAAGGGTGCCCTGGGCAAAGCCCACCCATGGGTATGATGGGCAGCTTTGAGCTGAAGGAGATGGCCCTGACCCACCTTTTGCTTCTCAGCTACTGATTGCCAAACCACCCTCGAACTTCGCAGGCATTTACGCAAGAACCACTGTTTTCAAGGGGGCTGGGGACCTCTGTTCAGCAGAAATTAATACATTATTTAATTTGGAAAGCATATTAAATTCCTTTTTTTGTTCATTACACTTCACTCCCCAGTGAAAGCAGCTCTGTCATTACGAGTAAGACTGCTTTGATATTTACCTGAGCTCAAAAAAATGCCATTTCTCAATCTTACTGAAGACGACAAGTAATAATTAGGAGGGGGAACACTGTCTGAGGAATAAAGGATAATAACAAAGGCAGCATTGCATCTGTTGTTAAAATACTGCAATAAAATAAGACTAGGCATGTACCATCCCATTTTCTCTTACAAAGGGTATGGATTGAAGGCTGATTAATATCTTGTATGGCATTACCGCCAGGTTTTTAAAATGAGTGTTCTTGCCAGGTCAGATCTGGGAGGTGAAAGGAATAAATTTGTTTTTAAATTTCTGTCACAACAAGTTAAAATAGCACAGGTACGTACGTGTGCACTTTCTAGTGTCTCGTGCATCACACTCATCCAATAAGGACCCACATCCATTAAGGATCGAGGGAGGCAGCAGAGCAGAAACCAAGCACTGGCAGGATGTTCCAGGTACAGGGTGAACACAGGGCTCCCCCTCGGTGGCTCTGTTCACCCCTCACCATCTGCCAGACTGTTTTATCACAAACTCTTCAGATGCAGAGACTCTTCCTCGCCACGAGCACAGAGTGCCTGGAGGTGGAGTTTTGATATCAGCCTAGGCTTCCATGCCCTACTCTAATGCAAATAATAAATGAAAAGCTTATTGTGCCTTCATGCTGAAGACAGCACCTCAAACGCAATCGTGATAAATGCAAAACAATCTCTCTCATTTTAACCAGGTCTTTTTTTGTTCTGCCAAAGCCACAAACAAAGCAGGAAAGAAAAAGAAGGTAAAAATAGCACATATAGTCTTGCATTCCGAGTAGGGCTTTGATGACAACCACACACAGTGGATTATATATACTTCATTTTCCAGCTAATAACATGAACTATTCATTCCTTTCCAACAGACTACACATTCCAAAAATATTTCATGTATGTTTAATATACTGATTATTTCCTCCATCATGTTACTAAAGGCAAATTAAATACACCTAATGATCCCTTCCAGTTCTATAATCCCTTTCATCCAAAGGTCCTAAGGCACACTACAGTTGTTAATTTGCCATGAAAAACACCCTGCCATAGAGCTGTGTTAATAAATGACTTTGGTAGCTGAATCTAATATACACTTGGCTTAAGTTTGACCCACAGTTACACTTTTAGCTTTAAGGAAAGGAAAAACATTCCTTTTCAAGTGAAAGGAAACATTCTGTTTGATCTGAAGTGTTTTATTTTTGAAGAATGAAGATTTAAAAAGAAGTGGCCAGATTCATAAGGAAAGTTGTTCAAATAAAGTTGAGGTTATTCTGTGCCCTTGTGTGGTGTAATTGTTAGGACAGTTTTGGAGAAAAAGGAAAAATACAAGAGGGGATTTGAAGATAGGTCTATTCCAAAAAATCATCTTCTCCCTAGTTAGGGCTTTTCTAGGAAAGCAGAGAATCCATGAACTTCCCCAGAACCAGGCATCAAAGGTATGAATTCAGGTTTGCCTCCCAGGGATTTTAGGTACAAGACAAAGTTTAAGGGCACATCTGGGCATTGCTTAGAAATCCTTTGCATAGCAACTCAAATCTCTCAATTACCCTCCTGTTTAGATCTATTTTTCTCTCTTGCAGTAATTTGCTTACTCTACTTTTTCATCCTCCCCCTAGAATTGTATTTTTCAGGGAAAAAAAAAAGCTTATTCTATTCTTCATTCATTTCCTTTTTAGTCCAAGTAAATAAGGCATAAGATTGCATGACTCAAAACTAGTCACTAAACTCTGAGTTTTAACACTAACATCAGTGACAGTTGCATGGCATGCAGAATCACTTATGGGTGGCACTGAGTCTAGACCAGAGAATCTTTCTTCGTGGTGACCTTGCTACAGCACAGATGCCTCAGCAGTTGCAGAATTAACAGGTTTAGGGGTTTTTTATACTTTCATTTTGGATAGTGATAAGCACAATTCACTTTGTAGATGTTCTTTTATGTGGTTTAACATTGTGGGAAGTAATGAAACAAAATGAAGGAGAGTAATTAGGAAAAAATTAAACAAATAACAAATTTAAGAAGCTGGAAATCATTGCCTAATATACATGCAGAACATAATAGGAATTTTGTAGACAAAGCACCCAACTTTGTAAAATCTTCTGACTAAGCATCCCTTTAGTAGATTCAATTTTAGCATGTTTGCAGCATGTTTAATGATATTTTTCTCTCAGATGCTATTGCTTTGTGATTTGGGTCTCTTGAAGATTAATTTATCTTCTATTCTCAGATCCATAATTAGGGTCCTTCTATTAATCTGGGCATGGTGCAAGTGCTGAGAAAAAATCAGAGCCTGCTCCGTGGAGCTTACAGGGACATTGCAATTCCATCTTGTTTTCTTCTTTTACCCTGAATTTTAAGTATCTCACTTGTTATCGCTCATATTTAGACAAACCAAGCTCTAATTCATTCCATTTCCCGTAAAATCCAAAACCATGAAGGTTACAGTGTGGGCACAGACCTCATTTTGTAGTGTCCCATTACAAGTCGTGCTTGCTTAGTGCAAGTACACTTCAGATAAAACTCTAACACCATCAGATACTAAAAGGCTATTTTTATGCCACTGTCATTTCATCCACCTTAGAGAAATCACTCAAATCTTTCCTGCTCCAGCACACTGAGCTCTTGCCTTTTGAAGAATTTGCATCACTGAAACTAAGCAGATATTCTTCCAACTTCCAGACCTATTTCAACAGCTACTAGTTGCCCTCCATTTTGCTTTGTGGCTTGAATAATATCCAAATTTCAGGTCTCAAGTGAGAGTTTTGGTGGTTGTTTGGGTTTTTTATTTATCTACTTTTGTTTAGCCTTGCTTTTATAAAGTTTCCAACATTATTACCAAATGGATTTGCACTGTGTGAGCCCTGGAGGACCTTAACAGAGTGCCAAAATTCAGAGTTTAGACATGTTATTAAAGCACCCCTATTTGTGAGTTGGACTGCCCACCAATGACTGTATTGAGTGCTTGCCACTGTCCAAAACGCAGATACAGACATGAGCTCTGCCACCAGAGCTCTTTGTTCTTTCAAGAAAAGCAATAAAACTGAGAAAAGAAGCATCCAAATTCTCCCTCTATACATATTGGTACAGAACTATTTTTTCAACTGCCTTATGCTATGTTAAAATATCCTCAAACCCACGAACTTGTAGAGCTCCTTGAAAGCAGTTTACATACATTATTTTATATGTTCACAGGATACATACACTTGGTTTTTTGCAGGCCAATTTTGTCAGGTGATGATCTGAACTACAAAAGACAGGAGAAGGAAATTTCACACCACCTGTAATCTTATACCCATGGAAACTTGAAGGACTGCTGGTATAAGAATGCATTACACCCAATAAAAGAGGTAGACAGCGAGGCAATATTACCAGGAATGACAGTGAGGGGGGATAAACACAGTGTGTAACAATAAAACAGATTAATATCATGTCCACAAACATGAAAAGCCTCTTTCTAAGGTTTTCACTCAGGCAATCATGTTCTCAATGTGCACATGCACATCTATTTTTCCCAGAGTACCTCCACAAATCATTAACAGTTTTTAACAAATTTGCCAGAGAGCAAGGGTTCCAGACTAACCAAATTTTTCAAGCATTAGTGAAGTAAGTGACCAGAAACATTACAATTAGCTCTGCTGAGGAAAAGAGGGTTATTTAGATTAGGATATTTTTGGACATCGAGTATCCATGTGCATAAGAGTGACCACACGAACATCTCAACCATGACAAAATTTTCAGTCAGAGGTTGTTCTTCCTTGAGACACAACAGTGAGCAATGAGATGCACATCTCCATAAAGCACCAGCCTAGTTTTAATATTTAAGGACTGGACTGTTTCTTTTGGACATTTACTGTCATTAATGGCAAGATTCAGGAGAATGAGAAGATTACTGCAATGCAGCTGATAAGTGAGGCTGCAAGGCACAACATCAAGCACAGTGTTCCAGGCACATGGGTTTGGTTTAAGAGAGCAGGGAAGGAGGATGGTCCACACCAGTTTGTAGAAGCAGGGTGTTTGCTGGGTTCCAGCTGACAAGTATGTCACCAGACAGGCACTGAGCACTGAAAGGCAACTGATGACATTCTGCTCAGTGTGAAAAGCCAATACAATAATTTAAAGAGGAAAGGGGAAGAGAGACTGAGCTATGAGACTGACATCCAAGGACTGTGGCTTCTAGTGGCTTAGCTTGAGTAAGAAAGATTGCTGTTATAAAGCCAAAGGAGAACAGATTGTAGTATCTATGACATGAGACACAGTATGGCAAGGACCCCTATTTTAGCAAGAGAAGAAGCCAGCCATGTTTTGAAGAAATATTTGGCAGAGTGAGGAGGAAAAGGAGCGAGGTGTCAGACCATGCCTCTCAAGTTGTGAACCCCTTAGACTAGTTTGGCTTCAGCCTGCTTGTTATCCTCTCTCTGCATATGATACCACCTTTCACATGATTAGCAAAAGCAGCTATGTCACCTCTGCTTGAAGGGGGGAAAGTCAAACATATGGCATCCCTCTCAGAAACAGGAAGACATTTAAGGATTAATTAATAATCTAGAAATATTACCAAACCTACCTTTTCTAGGGGGTAAAAGGGCTGTTAGATATCTTAATTACATGGGATGACTGCTCTGCTGAAATGTGCATGTTGAGGTTTGACCAACAGCCAATGAAAGTGGAGGAAATACAAAGCTGCTTAGAAAACATAAAAAAGTAAGGGTTGAAAAAGATGAGACTGGAGGAATGATCTGCTTTGAGAAGGGAAATTTGTGCAGGGAAAAATGAAAAGGGCAAAAGTTAAAAATGTAAAGAGCATATATTTAAATTAGATTTTCAGGGTGAAATTTCAAATAAACAACTGCTGATCTCAAACAGATTGCAGGAAATTATGGGGGAATATAGGTACAGGAATACACGCAGTCACAATCTCAGCTGTGTGTGTACAGGAAACGGGTATATAGGAAAAGTAACAGGGAAAATACCATAGATATTTGGCAGCTACCAAGTGAGGAAGGGGACATGAAAAGAACAGTCATAGAAGTTCAGTACTATGAAGATCACTTGCACGAAGAGCCCCTCAGAAGCAACTCTTAGAGAGGTGGAGTCTCTTGAATATTGCCACAGGATGTGGAATTAACACAAACTAGCCCAACTTCCACTTGGATTTGAGTATGTGCAGCAGTGGAGAGGGATGTTGTACTGCACATCATAGGTTGTACCAGACAGTGACAAAAACCCAACTCAGTCAGAAGGAGCAGACTGGAGAACTGAGAACCTTAGAATCATGCAGCAGATTTGAAGTAGCCAGGGTTTAAGATAAGAAAAATGCAAGGAGTTGAGTTTCATTTGCTCTATCAACACCTGCGGGAAAGGGGTAACAAAATTAACACCAAGGCAGAAAAAGAGAAAAAAATTCTCCCTGAAAATCATGAAGAGCAACACGAAATTAAGTAAAAAAAGGTGGAGCTGAGAAGATTACAGCAATGCATGAAGCAGAAAGGGGACCAATATGTCAAGGTCAGCAGAAAAGATATCTTAGGGTCTCATTCTGAGAGAGAATTTGCGTAGGGAAGATGGGTGAGTATCTAGAGTGAGAGCAGTTTAAAGAAAGTAACAAGAGCCAAATAAACTTTTCTGTGTATCTTCAACACTACAGGTAGGGTTACCCCCCAGTATATTTCTTCTTTGTTGAAGACATTCTTTTAAGAAACAGTATTCTCCCACCTGCCTGAATGTTGAATGTGCGGTATTTTCTGTCAGAAGAAATACAGTTTTCAAGAGTGCAAAAGTGAGTTAGCATTCTCCCTTGTAATACTATATAAATAAGGTTAGTTTGCCCTCCTACACATAGTACATTTAACATGCTGAAGACAAATTGACTCAATAAATTCTCCTGTCTCAGAAAATAGCGAAAACAACATGTTGATGACATTGAAACAGTAAAAGATTGTATTCTAAATGTTCCAACATCTTTGACACATTATTTCCGAGGTTCTAACATCAGTGGCATGAGATTCCCATTTTCCAACCTTAATAATATCATCTTTCATGCTTTTTCTTGGCACCTTGAACAAAAAAGTTCCTACTGTAGAATTTTTCTTTGTCCTTGTCCCTATTCCTTAACTTTAGTGGGAAAGGATCCACATCTCCCTGTGCCAATTTTTTTTTTCCTCCCTACTGTCCATTTGCAAACAACAAGATGACAGACTGGATCTATGCAGTGAATAAGAGAGAAACTAGTTCCTAAACTGTCATAACTATCCTACCAAGTAACACATCTGTAACATCTCTTACCTGCTGACTCAACTTTAGCCATTGCAGGTTGTTCCAGCTGGAGGAGAAACTGGTTGGTCAGCTATTTCTCTGATGCCACCCTGTTGGCCTGAGCAGAAGAGGACTCGAAGACTCTTTGTATCTTTGACTCTGGCCAACGAGCTTTGTTTGGATTGAAATTTCCATCACTTCTACTGCAGTGTTTCATGAAGCAGCTTCACAGCTTCCTACGGCTCACTAGATTTATAAGGGAGGCACTGGGATCCCAACCAAGGCAATTCACAGCCATATCTGTTAACTTCACTTACTCATCACTGCAGCTTAGGACAGGAGGTTGACATCTATATGTCACCTTCAAAAGGAAATAAAAGTAGAAGAGCCTTTCTAGAGGATTCAAAACAAATAACATAATTTTAAGAAGCTGTATCCTGTCTAATAGGGTGTTTTCATGTGCTGCTCCAAATTGTACCTCAGTGCACCTGCCTTTGGAGTTTTCCACTCACTGCCCAGATTTCTTTCAGGCTGCTTGCAGGGCCTCCTGACAAAAGGCTACTGGGCTGCGTCAGGTGTATGAACAGAAATTGCTGGCTGAGGCACCCTACACATTGTGTCCTAACATGTGTGTAGGGGGCAGCTTCTTACTGAAACAGCCTTTGCAATTTCAAGATTGACAAGTATTCTCTCAAATTTTAGGATGAGAAAGGGAGAGGAACAATTTTAACCCTGGAAATGCTCTCAGTTGGACATGACAAGTTATATCCAGGGCTGAACCCCAAATTATCTTCAATGACACTGCTCGCGTTCACATCAGATCTATCTAGGGCCCTATCCAAGGTTTAGCTGGTTTAAGTTTTCCAGTCAGATTTGGCTCAAAAGCAAGATTCGCAGTTCAATGGAAATTTGAGGGGGCTTTTCAGACTTGATTCTAGTCCAAATCAAATCTAAGTGAGATATTTTCAGGAATTCTTCTGAACTGGAAGTTCCCCAAACCATTCAGCTGCTCAGTGATTATCACAGATAAAATGAGCATTGACTTCACAAAGCAGTGATAGGGACTCAAACTCCCAGTTCCAAGTAGTTCCATCTGTGATGTGTTCTGTGGGGAGGACATGATAATCTAAAAGTTTGCCAGAAACTCAGGAACTATCTTAGATCCAGTGAAATCAAACAGGGCTTAAGATGCTTTTAACAAACCTTCTTTGTCCGAGGAACATCACTGTTGCTACTGAAAAAGCAGGGCACACCCTGTAGTCCTGATCTCCCCAGCTGAGAAACTCTGAGCTTCCTTTGACTGAAGGGCTCGTGTGCTCTGGGTCTTGTGTCAGCACAACACCTGCACCCAAGAGAAGGGAAGTACTCCTGGCTCACACACTCAGAACATCAGTAGTAGATAGTCTCATTTATCACAGGTTGTCTTTAAAATATATTCAGCAAGCATAGGATACTTCAGGTTTTCTCCCTTTGGAATTAAGGGCTTCTGAATGGCCTAAATAATTGCTACTCCACAAAAAAAATCTCCAGGTAGAAGATTTCCCAAAGTCTTCAGCACCTAACCAAGAGTGAGGAGCAGTAGCTAAACTCCTACAGGTTTAAAAGAAATACAAAATGCTAATTTCTGCCTCTTGTTGATAATAAAGCCAGTGGAACTGCCAGCATCCACTCTGAATTCCTCCACTACCTTATCAGAAGTTGTTGCACTTAGATGGCAGGTATTTAATAGATTTCCTATAGTCTCACAATCTTCACAAACACTTTCAATTCAAAACTTCTTCCCCAATCTGTTTATGACCCACCCCAGAATTTCAAATCTAATTAATCCTCTTTGCTACAGTCTGCTCTGCTTGGTATCTGTGAGGAAGCAACCTGGGCAGGGCTATTCCCTAGAGGAAGGTGAGCCAAGGGGAATGCTGGGGCCACCAAGGCAGGTGCCTCACTGGCCAGGCTCCATCCCACAGAACCCCAGGATACCTGGAGGTACAAATCCAGAGATGGTGGCCACATCCAACGAAGAGCCCAGATCTTAAGGCAAGGCTGTGGTGATGAGGCAGGTTCAGGTCAAGCTAGGAAGTCAGAACACAGGCTCAAATCTGGCTGCACAGCATGGCTCTGACCCCTAACTTCCCCAGCAAAGCTCAGAGAGGAAACGAAGGGCTGGGGCTGAGCTTAAATAGGGCTCCTGGGCTCTTGAGGAATGTGGGTAGAGGGCTCAGGTGGGGCTGGTCAGGGACATTAAGACTTATTAGTGCAATCAGGGTCCTAACAATGCCTTCCCAAGTGTATGTAATTTTATGTAATTTTGGGAACTACTGCAAATTTCCCAGGCAAATAATAAACACTAGTCTTTATTAAAAATATCAGAAAGATCCGATTATCAAAACCCTGCTCAAGAGAGGCTTTTCCTATGTCTCAACAGTTCCAAGCAACTTCTACATCCATTTGTAACCCATGCAAAAGAAATCATACCACAACACCTCAAATTGCCAGCAGTTTTGAAATGATGACATTACACTACATCCTTCTTCTTCAGTAGATCTAAAGCCAGCTAATAAAGCTTATCATCTACTGCTTTCTTCTCATCTTTTATACACAACTTAATGGCAAACTCTGAGCCCTTCCACTGTGAATTGAGTTTTTGCTCAGGTGAAAAAAAACTCAGGAGTTTTCACTCATGCTGGGACAGATTATATTCCAGGATGGCTGTTGCAAATAGCACAGTACTCTGGTAGCAGATTCTCTCTGTGAGAATCACTCCGTTTCTTGGGAATCCCTGGAGGAACTATTCCACTGGATTTGTGCTTCTGAAAAATACAGGAGAGGAGGAAAAAAATCACCTCTCCCCAAACGTGCTCATTGCCCTGAACAATCAATTCTTTGCTCCTTGCTTGTTCAGACTGGCATTTTGCAATCAATCCCACAATGAAGTTATTTGGACAAGACATCGATAGCAGTCAATGTTAAGCCTCAGTCCACGCTTTTGGGTTACTACAAAACCATAGCATCAGTTGTTCCAGTCTGTGGTGGAAGTAAGTTGCCCCTCTGGTTCTGAATCTGAAGAACCACTGCTGGTCCATTCCCATAAGAAGCCTTTTTCCTACAAGTAGCTGTGAGCATATTCTACAGTTTTAACCACTTGCAGATTATAAGGTAATTTTTCCCGTGAGAGTTTAGCCTTTGACTCTTAATAAGCTGTCATCCTCTTAAGTAATTTCAATTCCTGTATCAATACCCAGTCCATAAACAGTAGCATCTGTGTCTAATTGAAAATGAGGTTTGCAGCCCTGGTCAGTTAATAGAGAAAAATTCAAAAGAACCATTTCGTCTCTGAATAGTAAATCACACATTGACCACTGAAATAACATTGTTTTCCTTCCCCTTTTATGCAAATGTTATGTAATATTGCAAAACACAGGAATAAACCTTCTCTGGTAGGATTAAAGTCCCTCAAAACTGCACATCTGGAAGTCTCTCGGGAGTTCTCTGGTGACCAAAGATCTTAAGAATAGAATTTCCCTCTCCGATATTATACGTGCCAGACCTAAATTCATTCTTTTTAACACAATCCCCATTGGTTTGGGTGCAGTTTCAGGCCAGCGGCTTTGGGTTGATCCCAACCTATTTGTAAATATATCTTATTTTGTTCAAAGATACTAACATGTGCCCAGGGTGTTATTTAGGTGCAGTGAGTAAGCCAGGAGTAGTCCTGGACCGAAGCCTCCTCTAGCAGTGCCTCAAATGTAGCTGCCCACTGTCACAATCAAGGGCCACCACACTGAAATGCTGCAAACCTTGCTTGCAATGAAAGCATTTTCTCTCATTTTTAGGGCCAATTTCTGTTGCCAATCTTCACTTAATATTCAGTCTGAAAATCAGATTAAATTTTTACAGAGTCTTGGGAATCATCTATTCATGGAAACTCAGAGCAAGCCTTTTAAAGTGTTCAAGGTAGTTCCTACACAGGAACAAAATCTGCCATTTTTTTTTTTTTTTCTAACAAGAATTATGGTTGACACACAAGAACAGCTGAAAGCTCAGTTATGCCCTTCTGATATGTTTTTTCCACGTCCTTTGCGGCTTCTTCTTTCTTTGCATGATGGCAAAAACAGATGAGGTGGGTGTTTGATGTGCTGTTTCTCTGTCTGAGGGCCTGGAGCTGGCTTGGAACACCCCAGCCTTGATCTTTGCTGAATCAAGTCGAAAATCATGACACTCAACTAAAAGGTCTTTTGGGCCATTTTGCAACTGCCTGTTTAAAGCAACAGCACTATATCAGAACAAATCTAACAGAAACCTCCAACTCCATCTCTTTAGTGTTTCTCCTATGCGGCTACACTTTTTCTCCAGTGGGTTTACATTTTCATGTTTTATATGGCTCCCTTTTTCCCTTTTTGCTGTCCACTACACCTTAGCCACATTAGAAAACATATAAAAAATCACCCCAGCTCCAGACCTACAAAAAATGTTACACAACATCCTGCTTTAAACTTTGTCTAAAAGATGATTTCAGCCAAAGTTTTCTTCCTCTGGAAAATTATCATCATACTGAACTGCTTTTGGCATTGTAGGACAATTTGTTCAGAGTTGTAAATTACTTACTCCACAGAACTTACTTATTTACTTACAGTATGTACTGAACAGTTCCTCAGAGAATTTGGCACAGGCTGGATTTATAAGGTACCACCTGTCAGCTAACAGTCACCATTAGTCACCCAAATCGCACAAGCAGACAGACTCACTTAGTCTGTTTAGCCAGGCTGGCCTAAGGACTGTCATGTCGGAAGTTGTGTCAAATTTTGTCAAATATAGGCTGAGGAGGGTCTTGGCTTTTCCATTTTCAGTATGGTGCCCCTTGTTTCTGGCTAGCCGTGTAACAGCCTTTATTTTCTTCTGTCAGCATTTAGTCCAACTATTCCTTTGCATTACTATAAATTTGCTTTGTCTTGTAAGCCAACTGTGTTACTTTTAAGGATGGTTTGAAGGATGAGACAGGCTCTCCTGCCAGCCTCAGAACTGTGCTAACAGAGCTCATGGAAGGCAGTTCCCAGCCTCCTCAGGAGTATTTGCTTCCCATCCTAGAACACTGCTGCGAGAAATGAGAGGTTTATGGGGAAATTCCATTGCTTTTCTATGAGCCAGTAACTTCTTCACTGGCCTCGGTCCAGGGAAACATATATGTATATTTATATTCATCTCCTGATAATTTATCTGCTTCAGTGGTATCTGTGCATTCTACAGATTTCCACAGTGCTCTGCAAGTGAGGTGAGGACTCTGTTTCTCCCTCTTCCTGACTCCTGGCTGTCCTCTAGCCACCACAGACTTTAAAACAAAGGCTCAGGACTTCCTGACAGCTCAGGAGAATGCCATGTCCTTTTGGTGGACAAGGCGTGCAGTGCTGTCCAAACTGTACATTCTGACCCCCATCCTTTCTGTCCCTTATCCAGCCGTCCCCTACCTGGGGGACAGCCGATCATTTTGTAGGAGAACCTAATTATTCCCTTTATGCTTAACGCAAAGGTGCAACAGGAGAGGAAACACTGGAGGCCTTTCCCCAGGCTGTAAGAGGGTGGTTCCTCAGCCGCTGGACTCATCGTCTCGCCAAAGGTCAAACAGTGCAGTGGCTGGAGTGCCAGGAAAGCAAAGGAAGACTCTACTCATGTTTCTCTCTAAATGGTAGATCCACACTTCCCTTACCTCTGAATTTCCTTGTCGTGATGGGTTTATTTGACTGAATTGTGAGCTTCTCTGATTTAATTGTTATGTTATTAGGGTGAGTAAAATAAAGCTGCAGCTTTTCTTTTGCTGTATTAGTGCAGTTTAATTACATTTGGGAAAGGCAAAAAGGAGAGTGGGAGCTTGCCAACATTAATGCTGTCTGTCATTCACAGCCCATTGATGACAAGGAGTTGAAAGCTTGGCAGTTACTCTGGTAATCAGCAACCTGGCTGATGACGAATGGAAAAGATTATGTGAAATTTCCTGAAAGGGGGGGCGGAGAAAGAGTTCTCCAAAGAAATAAAATACAAAACGAGAACAAAGGGCAAAAAACCCCAAACCCCAACTTCTAAATCCAACACTAAATCCTTTTCATAATGTTTACGTGAAAGACGCTACAAGAAGCAGATATAATAAATGAAAATTTTCCAGTAGTAAACTGTGTTTAATGCCTATAAAAGGAATATATTCCTAAAATAGGAGCACAAATATGTCCACTTGATTGTTGAAATGGACTTTTTCCCCTCAGCTGAAGAATACATATCACTGACAAAAAACAACCAACCAACCAACCAACCAACCAACCAACCAACCAACCAACCAAAAAACCTTTTATTGCTATGGATGGCCTCCCAGTAATATTTTTTAATTTGTAACACTGAAAAGCAGCTCATCTTTTAGAGCTGTTCCAAATATATAATTCTACAGCTTTCAAAATGCAAATACTTTGTTTTCTTTTTTATTCTCTCTACTTCATTTTCCATTTTTAATACACGAGGATGCAGATATTTCATCTTACCATTAGGAACATAAGCAACTGCTAAGCAGGTTTTAGAGTTATTTGTAGTATCTCAGCCTCTGACACAGTAGTAAACTTCAAGAAAAACTCCAGTTACGTGAGACTTGGAATTACATCAGTGTTTAAGGAGAAATTCTACGGGAGAAATTCTACTTTCTACATGGTTTTGCTGTGACCTGTAAAATGCATAATTTGTGAGATTTCTCATTTGTCTTAATTAAAAGCTGAATATCATTCCAAAGCTATTTTTTTGGCAGCTTTGGGAAGAAACAATGATGGCTTGTTTCAGGTTTTGTCCTGTCATTTTTCTGTAGCTGCTGGATATACCTACTCAGTTTCACAAATCACAGAATTGCGCTTTGGTATTCAAGACTTCAGCTTTTCATTTTGCTCACAATGGGCAAATGAAAAGGTCCTATGGTATCTATAGTATTATTAGAGCATATTTTTAAGAACAAGAAAAACCCATACAATTGGACAATGTACAATTGTTTGCTGGGCATGCAAGCAATTGTGAGACTTTTGTCCCTTCTGTTTTGCCAAACACAGCACAAGACAAGAAAGAAACAAATGGCTTTTAATCACGACATTAAGCAACTCAGGCAATTTAAAGTTTACCAGCAGGCAATGTTGACTGTGTTGGGCTGTGAATAGGGAATTTCTCTTTCCCGCTGCTGAACAGATACATCACTATGTGGCTCCAGGCTTTTTCCCCACAGGCAGAGTACCACAGCTCTGTATTTTATGAGGAGTTGCAGGGAACACCTAACCACAGCTGAAAGGAGATCGCTAAGGTTTACTGGAAAACTACACGAGGCTGATTTGATTGGTAAGTTTAGTGTTAAGAGCTAGCTGTGTATTTATTAGATTAAAAATATCACACAGGTTAGAGACCTCCTCCCCACTAAAGAAATGATGATGGGATATTAGTCATTCCTCAGATCCATTTTCAAATTTCTGTGGAAAAGATGTAAAATTCAGCAAAAAAACCTGTAAATTTTTATTTGTGTGTGTGTTAGCAGTGTGAAGTTCCACTGCCTGAGGAACAGGTCTTTCCATCCTGGACAAGACATCATTCTGTCCATGTGATAACCATGCCCAGGCACAATCTGATGTTCCTCTGCATTTGTCCAGGTTTCATGGACGGACAGCCACGCCTCAGAGCTCAGGTACACCACACATCCTCACGTCCTGGCAAAGACCACCCAGAGAGTGTAGACCAGCTGCTCCTTGCACACGTGCATTGCACCTGATCCCTCGGGAGAGCACCGTCGGAGCGGGAGCCAGACCGGCTTGGGAAGCGCGGACTGGGGCGCATCGGCACAGACGAGCTCTGCAGGGCATGTGCAGGAAGTCTGACATGTCGCAGGAGCGCAGGGGATGGGGAACGGAGAACCTGCGAGGGGATGGATGGCACATTGCAGAGCTCTAGGCTGCCACTCAGCAGCGGTCTACTGCTCCTCTTCTGCTGTGACACCGTGCTGACAGAAGTCTGCGCTAACTCTTATCTGTAAAAATCAAACCGCTCAAGAAACATAAAAAAACCCTAAAGCAGGCTGGATTTGTTCATTTAACGGGTGGTTTTGAAGCACAGATTTAATTTAAACTACACATAAATAATTGCCAACCACCGAGAAGCCAAGTCAAGTACAAAAATTCAGCTGAAATGATGCACTGTTATACAGGATTGTATTTATTATCCATTTCTGCCCTCCCCAGTGATCATCTGAACTTCATTTGCCCAACTGCCTTTCACTTTAGATAACAGGATCATTTCCTCCCCTATTAGTGGAAATTAATTTTTGTCTGTTGCTACCTAAGTGCTCACATAGAGCATTTTCTGTCTTCAAAACTAATCATTCAAAAATGAGATATATAAGCCCTTCCAGCCTGAAGTAACAATCTCTTTGTACAACCAAAGGTAACTATTCAGGAGTCCCTTGCTTCATTATGCCAGAATTTGATTGAAATCTTTACAAATACTGTCCTTGCTGGACAACATTATTCCATAATATCTTCCCCAAAAATTCATTATTAAAAAAAATTTAAAAGATGAAGTAACATTTTGTTGAAATTTTGTCTGCACCTCTTCAATTGACACAAAGAGATGTTTGCTGTTCCCGAGCTCTGGAAGGTGACGCCACTGGCCTGACTGAAGGCCCTGGCTGGGCAGATGGAACAGGATGTAACTGATGCAGGAAAGCAATTTTTGAGAGCTGCAGTTTCCTCTGCAGGCAGGGTGAATATCTTCTTTGTTTCAATCCATTTGAGTAGTTCAGTTAAGAACTATTAAAGCTGAAAAATCAACATTAGGGAAGAAAAAGTAAGATTGCCTTTTTTCCTGTCAATCTACAGCTAAACCTGAGTGTGAGAGGATAAGATCTGCTTTCTCTATGACTGTCAAAGCCATGGCTACCAGAAGTTTCCAATTTGATTCCCCTTCTATGGGCCATTATTTCAGTTCTTTTGTAAAATATTTTAAAATGCAAAGATACTTTTGAAATGCATCAAGCATATTTAAGATAGTTTTAATGAACAATTTTAAATGACCTCAAATAAATTTTAATTGAATGTCAGTTTTCATACAAAGAGAACTTGATGTAAATCATAAATAACTAAAAATGTCAAGTACTATTCACTATTTTGTAACAATAGAGGGTGAGAAATTAATTTTTGAATAAAATATTTTAAACCTAAACCAGATGTATTTAATGTGTAAAGACATGATGTTAGCTCTATAGATACAATGTTAACTCAGTTGAAAAATCAAAATAGCCAGACCTGCTAATATTGATCAGCTGATTTAGGTTTACACGTTCACCAATAAAGAAAAATCCATTTCTCTTATGAAAGACAACTAAAATTTAAAAAGTGAAAAGAAGATCTAAATTACCAATATAAAATCTTTCTGCTTGTTCTTTTAAAGAATAGCTAAAATTAAGGATTTGCATCCAGCCACCCTTGCCTCACCTGGAACATTTAATCAACAATTTTAATATTAAAGACAAAAATAAGAACAACACTTAGCACATTTGCTTCTTTTTTCTTTTTTTTTTTAAAGTAGGAATTTATTACTCGTATTTCCCATGGGGAAACCACACAGCCTCAAGATCTCCAAAAAAAGGTGCCTGTAATTACTTTTCTAAGCTTCCATTCATGCATCTGAATAAGTGAATTGATTGTGAATATGTTCTGCAGCTTCTAATAGGTCCTAACCATTAGGCCGATCAAAAATTTTTCAAGCACATTTATATTGTTGCAAAACCGCTGACATGTCAAAATGCAAACTTTCAAGATAAATACATATGTTTTGCCAGCAATGGAAGCTGTGGGGGAAGGTTTTCACGTCCAGTTTTGGGGTTCTGAGGCTCTGCCCAGAGCATGGTGACAGCTCGGGGGGCAGCCGAGGGGTCCCCCCGCCCCGGGCAGAGCCCGTGTGCGAGTTTGGCTCTGCTCGGTCATACAGGACCGTGCGTGGGGCTCCGTGGCTTCCTTTATTTCCTCCAGAACGTCTCCCAGGGCTGTTTCATCCTGACCTAGAGGAAATGTGCAAGGTACAATTCTCTTGTCCAGAATGGTATTTTCCAGCTGGGGATTTTCAGGCGGCTGTTTGATCAGCAGTAAGTCACCATGTGTACCAAACCCAGGTGTAACTCCACTAATTGTTCCTAGATATCCACCACGCTTTCTTGCCTAGCCGCCGATATGGGAACATGCGAGCAGGAATTAAATTTATTCTTGTAAGGATTTGAATATTTTTTTCATTCGAGAATCGCTCTGCAGTTGTGCAGTAAAGCCCTTTACACGTAATTTGCCTCTCCTCAATGCATGCATTTAACTCTCCTGCTCTCTACTCATAATATCATAGGAGAGTAATATTATATATTTATGATTCTACGATGGCCTGATTTTGAAGCAGGAGGAAGCTGTGCGTGCTCGGTGCCTCTGAGAAATACACCAGGCGCTGTCAGGGAAGGGACTTTCCCTCGGCACCCCCGGGTCCCCTTGTAGCCAGCCAGGACCGGACCTCCGGAGTCCCCCCGGCTCCCTTCTCGCCCCACACCACCTGCGCTGCCGAAGGGACGGGCAGCGGCTCCCTTGGCCTCGGCCGGAGAATCCCCCCGGAGCCCCGCCGCCAAACTTCCCCCTGACCGCTGCGGGA